>VZTV01037309.1:0-55834 GCA_013400875.1 Anhinga rufa
GCCAGCCGCCCGCCCCGGCCCTGGGGCCAGCCCGGCGCCTGCCTTCTCACCCCAAAGGTGTGCGCGGGGCGCCGGGGGCGGGAGGCTCGGCGCCGAGCCCGCTCTCCCCTCCGACCGCGCTCTCCCTCGGGGTGGGGGCGAGAGGCGGCGGAGCTCNCATGCCGGGCGTGCAGGGCTGAGGACTCGTACCCCGAGGCACGAATCGTTTTGATTGCAACGATTTACGTAAATTAGCAAGATATCAGCCCTTCTCCCCCGCCCGGCTTCGACCTGGAAGCACAGCGTCACCCGCCCACGCTGGACACCACCGCCTCCCGAGCTCTCTCCCAGTCCCCGCGGCCGGCGGGGGGCCAGATGGGAGCGGGGACCCGGCCGCGCCGGGGGGACGGAGCCGCTGCCGAGCGCCGTGCCCGGGAGCAGCGCTCACCCCCAAGCCCCGCCGCGCTCACGCCCCGGGACTCATTAGCGACTGACTTCTGGGCAGAGCAGGGTGCCATTTCCCTCCTAAATCCGAACTTTGCCTTCCAAGGGACAGACAGCCCGATCTTTCCACCCAAACTGCCCGTGTAAATTAAGCCACCGGCAGATGCGGGCGGCGCAAGGCAGCGGCTCCCGCCGGCTCCTTCCACGCGGAATGGCGCTCAGGGAGCAGAGCCGTGCCGGGAGCGGGGGGGNGGGGGGCTGCCGCGGCACCGCGCTGAGGAGTTACAGTTTGCTGTGCAACTAGCTGAAGGCTGGGGATCTGCTCAGAGAAAAGGGGGAGGCAGGGCAGAAGATTTCCAGTGAAGATAAACGACAGAGGTTTTATTGAACTGTAAAGGTTGAAAACGCCGTTGAACAGATCGAGGAAACGCGCCCTACCACACGCGAGCAGCAAACGTCCCCCAGCCCAGCCCCAGCAAATGGCAGCCCGGAGCCTCCGCGGCCCCGCCACGAACAGGGCTTGTCCCTGTCCCTGGGGAAGTCACCGCAGCCGCAAGGGTAACGCTCAGCCTTTTTAGGCTTTCGCAAGCCCTGTGCTGTTACCGACAGGGCTCAGCAGGGCGCTCTGCAGAGGGGACACACACACGGCACCGGGGTAGGAAAAGGCCAAATCCCGTCGTCTTTTCCCGTGGTCTCAAAACTTTGCCCGCAAACACTTACAAAGAGCTTTCGGGGCCAGGGCTGGTGCCTGGACCACGAAGGGATCGCCCATGGTCTAGGGCTGCCCGCCCGCTCCCAGCGGGTCCAAGGGTGGCCAAAGGTAGCCCGCTGCCCGGGGCAGCCCCGGTAGCCCTGCGGAGGCGGCACCCTCCACCCTGGACGTGGCTTCCCGGCGCGGCGGGACGAGGCAGATGCCTCCCGGGCAGATGCCGGGGCAGTGGCGACCAGGGTGTACGGCCCGGAGCCTGCCTGCCTGCCTTCTGCACCGGAGCCGGCCTCCCTCCGCTTCCACAGCCCCCGGCGGTGCCGCCCCCGTGTCCCCCCGTCCCCAAGCGGCGGGCCGGGCGCGGACGGGCCGGCAGCATGTGCCCGGCCGCCTGCGGGGGCTGCCGCCTCCCAGCCCCGCGGCGTGGGCGCAGCCACCGTGGCCAGGCGCAGGGGTGCCCACGGCGCCACGCACCGCTGCCACGCAGCGAGCGCGGGTCCGCCTGAAGCCTCGTCTTCTAGCGGCGCCGGCGGCCCCCGGCTAACCCCGCTCCCCTCTGCGCGGGGTCGCCGGCCTGACAGACTTCAGGTTTGTCAAGGGACGGGTTAGCGGTATCCGCCGTTTGAAATCCCATTACAAAACCAGACCAGACGCAGCGCTCGTCTGCTCCCCGTCACGGAATCACTCCAACTAAATCAGCATCTAACAAGCGAGTTCGTCCCCGGCGGGGACGGCGCCTCTGGCTCACTCCGCTCCGTGAAGGGCTGCGCTTCTGCCCCGGGAAGCGCCTTTCGGCCACGCCGCGCCGGCGGGGTGACACGCGTATTTCCTCCCGGCCAGCGCGTCGCACCCGCCAAACGGCGGCCGAACGGGCGCCGGGGCCGGCCCCGCGCCGCCGCCGCCCACCCTCCGAAAGACGAAACGCTCCGACGCCTCTGCGTTTTGTCAACGCGCCGGAGTATTTGACAGTCCCAATTACCTGTAAATATTCTGACCGTTTTGTATACGAGGCACTTTTTTAGCCTGAAGCCTGGCAAGCCTCACCCGAGAGGAGCTGCAAGAGCCCCGCGGCAGGCAGCCGGCACCGGCGCTCGGCTCCCGGAGCGGGGCGGCGATCCGCCCCGGCACCGCGGAGCCCGGGAGTGGGAGAGGCAGCCACCCCTTCCCTCTCCGCGCTCCCTGAAATGCCCAGCTAAACGCTTGGTTAAACACGCTAACACTAAGGCGAGAATTCAAATTAGTGAGAGAAAGAGAGGTGCCCACTGTCAGATCATCCTTTCGGACAGAGCAAGGCGGCTCACGCACGGGCGGACACGGTGTCAGGTTTTCTAACGTATTTGCAACCGCACTTGAAGAGAAAAAATAATCATGATATCTGAGCTGGCCACTAGTAACTAAACTCCGAGATTTCATAATCGGTCTTCCCGGTTTTTACTTCCACCTCTCCCTTCCCTACCCATCGCATCATGAAAATTAGCAGCGTGGAATTACCTGTCCGCTTCTTTATGCGTCCTTCAAGTAAAGAAGGTAAAAGTCATGTCACCTATTAGCTTGTATAAGTAATAAAGAGGTGGTAACTTGGAGCTACCACATTTTGAAGATTGTGTCACATGCTTTAGCATAAATAAGGGTGTTATAGCCCTAGCGATTACTGGATCGATTAATCTGTGCAACAACTTGTGGCGCCTTCGGTTCCTCGCAGGCATTTGTGCTGTCCCTGGGAGCAGCTCTGTACATTCCGCCTCGCCGAGGCGCGCACAAACAGCAGCAGCCCCAGGGTTTCTGGGGCGTCTCTGCGCGCGTTTACTGGGGAGAAAGGCGACTTGTCAGCGCCCTGACTCGCCATCAGCCGTATTTTGAACCAGACCCGACGGGATTTCTCGGGCTGCAGCATCTCCGCCCGCGGCGGGCACCAGGCGGAGGGGCAGCGGCTCCCGTGCCCGCTCTCACTCAGAGCGGGTCGCGGCGTGCGCCTTCGCTCGCCCCTCGCACAGCAGGGAGGAATTTGCCCAACTCTCGCAAAGTTTCGCAGCCCTGGGCTTTTTCTAAATCGCTTGCAAGAGAGGGGCCGCTCAGAAGCCCGGCCACCCCGCCGGGCAGCTCCGGAGGCTTTTCACAGAACGGCCTCGAAGCGGAGCGCACGCCTCGGGGGGAGGGTGAGCCACGGCGCCCGGGGCTCCAGCCTCCAGCCCTCCGCTCGCTCCGGCCCCCGCCCGGGCCAGCCCGACGCCGAGCCGCTCCTCGCCAGCCTGGCAGCGGCACCGCCCCGGGCGGCCAGCGGTGCCCGTAGCGGTGGGAGCCCACAGCCCTGCCGTCACGCTGCACTGAGTAGGAAGGGGACACGGAGCTCCGTCAGGCTCCGGACTGACGGGGAAGCCCCCACGCAGCGGGAGCCGGGCTCCGGCTCCTGCGGGATGGGGAGGGAACGGACCTGCCTCTGCCACCCCGGGAGCAGCGTCCGGGCTGTGGGACCCCCAGCCCCGGCGACCCTCCGCCCCCGGGGCGCGGCAGGACGGCCCGCGGGCGCCGGGCGGGGAGCAGGTGCTGCGGGCCGNCCCGGTGCCGGCGGCGACCCTCCGGCCCGCTCGCCCTTCCCGCCTCTCCCTGGCCTTTCGCAGGTCAGGACGACCGAGCTGAAGCACCGTCAGGCCGGCGGCCCGACCCTGCCAAATGCCCGGGGCCTTCCCACTCCTCCGGCGTGCCCCCTCTCCGGTGGATGCTTCCCGGCCTCCCCGCTTCGTGTTCGCCAAAGGCTGCCACCGTTATGACAGCGCGCCGACCCTCCCTGCAAAGGCCGGTCCTTGCACCTGGACGGAAGGGTGCTAGCAGCGTTGCCAGCCCCGTCCTTACGTTCACCCTCGGCCTCCTCGCCCCGCTCAGGGTCCCCCTGGCAGGCTACGGTGGCCTCTGCACGCCTACAAGTGGAGGCGGCTGTCCCAGGCTTTCACCACCGGGGGCCTCCTCCGACCTGCGGGGACGTGCGTCTGTACCAGCTGCGGGAGGGGGCGGGAGGAGCGCACGGCCAGGCTAGCTGCAAGAACGATGGAGGCAGGGGTGTCTCGGCCACACAACCCACCCGGGCCCACCGCTCCTCGCCCCGTTGCCGTTCGTGCTGCCCCGCCCCGCGGCGGAGCCGGCCGGGCCCTGGCTGTGCCGTGGCGGGGAGCCTGTCAGCAGCCTGACGCCCGCCCGAGCGCTGGCACCGGGGCGGGCATGCCCTGCCTCCCCCCAACCCGCCCCGGGGAGCCTCGAGGGGCGAGCTGCGGGGCGCGGAGCTCCGTGCCGGTGCCCGGGCGGGGAGGCGGCCCCGGGCTGCGGCGGGGAGCCTCGAGGGGCGAGCTGNCGGCGGCGGCGAGGGAGCCCTCCCGCCCGCAGGCTTCCCGAGGCCGGGGACAGAGCGCCCTGGAGCCCCTCCCGGCACAGCTGCCTCTGGGGCGGCCACAGGCAAACAAATATTTGCAGACTAGTCGCAAGCCCACGAACAAAAAAGAGGCCTCCGGTGGCCGGGCTCCCAGGCCTCAGCCCCGGTGCTGACGAGGAAGAGAACAACATAAATTACATTCTCCTTTTCCAGCTTGTCCTTGCTTTTACGGGCCTGCCCAGCAGCCTGCACACACGGATTTACACCGCTTTTGAAAGCTTCCACAGTAAAACCCCAAGGAACAAAGTCGGGGCGCCCGCCCGCTCCCACAAAGCAAACAGGGGAGCCCAGCGCTGGGCCCCGTGCACCTCCCCTCCACCACCCAACAGCCTGTGGTTTTATTACGGCCTTGGATGTCTTTCAGCTTGGAAAAAAGAAAAAGAGAGGAGAGGAAGTCTGAGGTCTATTTATATTCATATATTTTTGATTAAGACAATTAAGTAACCCGCACAGTGTAGCAGCCCCTCCCTCTTAACAGTTTCCTCATTTCTGCCAAGACAGTTTACTCACTGCGGCTAAAACAAGCTTCCTGATCCCTTCACAAAAATTAGAAACAACAGCTAATAAAGAAGCAAAATAGGAGGTAGGCTTCATGGGAAACCAGGCATAGAAAGTAACTGTGCCACTGCCAGGCTGGATTTCTCTTTCATACGTTCATGACTGATGGAGAATGTACAACTCATTTCCCCCAGTTCGTAACGATTAGGTCTAGGCTGCAGCTGGCCATCTGGGCGGACATGTACAGCGGGAGAAGGCCCTCAGCCGGCACTGGAGTGACTCTTCTCTTGGAGATGGCACTGGGGGCCACTGGTAGCTCACAAATCAGCCCCCCAGTTCTGTACAATCAAGGATTTCCTAGCAAGCCAGCGGAGGCTCTGAGGAGATCTGGGCTGTGTGCCCTCCCAGAGGCCTCCTTGGAACAGGACTCCTGCATTTTTTTGAATCTCCAAACGTACAAAGGGTAGAGTATACAATGGCATAGATTTGTTTTGAAACCTTTCGGTGATTCACATTGCAACCAAGAAAAACTATGCTAGTGCCCACAAATTAACACGTTTTCTTTCGAGATAATTTCCACCAATGCCTGCAAATAGTGCCAGTGACTTCCCCCCTCCCTCCATTTTCCTATAAATCAAATCATACACAGCCATAATACATTCACAACTCCCTCTAAAAACTTGTAGCTGATGGTTGAAACAAGAAATGGTTTAAAAGTTAACGGGGAGTCCCGAGGAACTGTGACAGAGGTGAGAGAGATCAGTAAGTTCCTGTCAGTAATTGGCAATCGGGAGATGGGTAGGGGAGGGCAATCATGTCAGTACTCCCCTGGCATGACCTGCCTCAAGAAAAGCTGCAAGACAAACCATCTTATTAGACAACAGAGAATCAACTGAGGAGGAAAGCAGATATAAACACACCACCTGCAAAGAAACTCCTCATCGTGGCTCAGAGTCAGCTACCACACACAAAGCCACGAGAAGCCACACGTCATTATTCCTGGTGTTCGTGAACTTCAGTGTTCAAGATGCAAAATGGAGGGGGTGATTATGAGACATAATCGGGGGATACCCGAGATACGCTAGATTTAACTGGATTCAGGACCCCATCTCAATGCTACTGACTTATGTCCTCCATAATTAATTTCCCAACACAATTTTAATTGCAAAAAGTAGTTTTTTCCCTTTCCTGCCTTATGCAACAGCTAATAAAGACAATATTCGGCAGTGTGCTTCCTTTCCTTTCAGTAGTTCCTGTTCAGCACGAGTTGAAGTGACCAGAGTGAATAATTTGTCTTTGGGTCAAGGTTGTGATCCCATGTCAGCCTGAACACAGCACTGCCTTTGAAGCCAACAGGAGTCTCTCACAGGGACAGCCAAGGGATCACGCCACTAGTTTGTAGTGCAATCTGGAATGTTTTAGAATGAGAAATCATTATAAGATCCAAAGTTATTGTCCTGATACAGCCTTTTTGTGAATGGTAAAAAAGTTATTGGTACCATGGCATACTGTTCTCTCTATATTCTCATGAGATCTCTGCTCTAGAAATAGTGCCAGAACTTCCTAAAAGTTCTTGGGTAATAACTGCTTTTATGCTGTTTTCTATTGTGCTCGCTATTGCTCGTAGAAGAGTGGAGTTGTTGGAAGATGCATTTGGTTTTCCTTACTGCTTTGTAAAAGGTTTTGTATTTTTTTATATAAACAATTAAAAATAGCTTGTCCTCTAAAAAGATGTCTTTTCAAAGCACCAGAATGAATACAAGCAGGGGAAACAGCCTTTGAAAGAAAAATGACTTTGGACAAGTTTTGAATTTCAAACATAGTCTTTGTTTATATTTGACTGACAAAATGCCTCTCAAATATTCTTTGAAAGGTGATTACATTAGGCAGGGGCTATTTTAGCAATTTCACATCTCATAGCACTATTGTATATAGGGATCTGTCCACCTACTTCCCTCACTACAGTCACAGCTCCTTGAGCCTTTATTCAGCTATCTTTCATCACTTCTAAAGTCATGCAAGCTTTTTCTTTTCCTGCAAATTAAAGTCAACCTTTTCTGCACCACCAAGTGTTTTCTAGGACTTCTGGTGGGCTGCAGATTCACTTTTGGCCTGTTGGTGATGTGTTTGGAGATTTGCTGCAACACTTTGCTTAGAGCTGGGCAGAAAAATGTTATCCTGGTTTAACAACATTTTGGGGATAACAAAAACCAATTCCCATTTCAAATCACAACAGTAAGTTGAAATTTTGAAAGTTTCACACTTTTAAGGGAAAAAGTTAACTTGCACTGCACGTCCTTTCTGAATTACATATCCTTCCTGCTCCATTCTATTTTTCCTGTAATTTAGAAGAGCACACAGTCCCTCCCATGAAGGCACTGCAGTGCCATGACAGTTCAGTTATTCCTATCATCAGCTCAGGTGGTGAACGCTTCAATATCCATTTGAGTTCTGGAGTGCCAGGAAAGCTTTCACCCTTTTTACTTTCTGTGTAGTCTCACCACCACATTTTGACATTCCTGCTACATTTGCGCATCTCCACTGCAGTAAAAACTACGTGTTGACACATTTCAAAGGTTTTAAATACTTTAAATATTTTTAATATACATTTATTAAGGTGAATTCTGTACCGGCTTGGGATCCATCAATACTAGTAGATGCCTCACAGTTTTAGGAATGTTCCTGGGCCCCAGAACATAATGGCCTGAGCTACCAGAGCTTGAGACCGATTCTTAGCATGGTTTTGGCCTAAGCCAACTAGCACTATCTGAAACAGCTCTTGGGCATATCTCAAGAGTTAGCCTAAGCCAGACTTCAACACCAAAAGGCAATTCACATGAGGCCACCTTGTTTTGATGGGCAAGGCAGCAGAACAGTATCAATGGAGACTGTTGTGGGCAAGCTAGCTTCAGTGACAGAACCCTTCTCATACACCAGTACAGACATTGCTTTTTGTCAGTCCTGTATAAGAAAAATGGAGTAGCATGAGTCAAACATCAGCTCAGTATTTTTGAATGGCTACTCAGTGTAGCTGTGATGTGCTTCTGTACAGTTGTAGCAGAGGAGAGGAAATGAGAATTTTGTTCTGTGTGCGCTATCAGTATTTATTCTCTGTGTCATTACAACATCTGTCCGTTCTCAGGTACGGCAGGGTGACAACCTACGGTGTAACATTTTAATGAAAACATATCTACCACCAACATACCTACTTCTAGTAGTTTTGTGAACTACTAGAAGTACTATTCTACTCTCTACTTTGGGTAGAACCCCAGAACTTCTCTTTTCCATCAAACAGACAAGAAAAAGGCCTCATTGGTCTTCAGTCCTCAGTCAATGCTCTCACCATTCAGATAATCGTTGGCAACCACATAATCAGATCTTTTTCATAAGCTGATCCATTCTAAAATTAGCTCTGATTTTTGATCTATTATTTCTCCTGGATACCATTCTAAAAATGTCATTCTTTTAAGTGTAAACTCCTAGTCCAACTCAAATCAGTGACAAAACTTCCATTTATCTTCAACAGCATCAGGATTTCATCCTAAGTATTAAGGCTGGTAGTAGACATCAGCACAGCTCCATCAAAATAAAGTGAAGAATAATGCTTAGGATTTGGGGTTACATGTTTCACACTCATTTTGCCAGTGAGTATAAAGAGAGCCTTCTCATGAAGCTAGCTCAGTTACAATGTTGTGAGCTGAACTTAATTTAAAAAAAGATAATACAAGGCAAAAAGCCATAACTATTATAACTGTTCAATGAAGTATTTGGACTTGGAAACACACTCAATATCTGCTTTTGAACCTGTAGCCTTTTAGACAGACCAGAGAGAAGACAGGCTTCTGTTTGTGCCTTAAGCTTTCCCTCTTGGTGTTTTTAGCAGTGACAGCAAGTCAGTGCTTATATAGAGAACAGAAAGGTAGAGAAACCTTTAGTAGAAAGAGAAACTGGACTGAGTCTGACAATACAGCACAGCACAGCAGGTCAGAGACAGAAAGTTACACATGACATCTGAGCAGTGATGCAAGCACAGTTTCCTGATTGTACTTCCAGTGGCCAAAAGCAAAGGCTGACATTAACAGAAGAGATTAGCCTTGGAGCCTGACTGCAAATGCTGCAGGAACTTTGTTAAGGATCCTCATCACATTCGATGACCCTAGATTAGTAACTGGCAGCCTAACTCACTCCCCATTCTGTTTTATAGTCCATTGGAAAGTTTACAGAATTTGGTGGAAGGGGAAGGCGTTGGAAATAGGAAGTGCTAACAGATAACTCTCAGATACTTAAAAGCATGCAGATTCTCAGTAAAGAAAGGATTTGCTAAGAACTAAGAACAGTACGTAAGACTTTTTCCTTCCAACGTTATAAAAGCAGATGAAATGCATTCTGCACATGCAAGTCTGGACCTATTCCTCTACTCTCCAGCACAAGCCACTGAAGACAGCAAGCCCACAGCAGCCGAAATCTGTCCTTAACATATCAAGAATGACCCAGGCTCTGTAGTGATATGTAGGGTTATATTTGCCCCACACAATAAGAGCCAGAGTGGTCTGAGAACAGTTTTGCCGGATGTGGGTTAAGGCTTAGGAGGGCTGAAGCTACATAACAAATAACAGAACTTATCCTCTGGGATGTAGTATTGCTATTTGACAACTTCCACATGAGCACTTACTTATTCTTATTAATGTCTGGTGGAGCTCAAGTCTCATTAGCTCCCGTTTTAAAGAGAGGGTCTAACAGTTAGCGCACAGCCTGGCTACTCGGAGGCTTGGGCTAGAGACTTTATTTTGTTCCAGTTCTCCGTCTACAGAGAGATCTCTTGGGTGGGGTTTTCAGAAGCACATAATTGACACAGGAGAAAAAGTCTGACTAATCTTCTGCCAGACACAGCCTCCTAAGTCACAAAAGCACAGCTGAGAACTTCAAGTCACCTCTCATTTTGTAAAATGAGTAAAAGGAAAATCTATAAAAGGAAAGAAACCTGTCCCACTTAACTATCTTGGAGAGATCTGCAAGGATCTTTTTTGCTGACAATTGTAAAGTCTTAACACTGAACTTGCCAAGGCAGCTCCTGCCCTTTCCCTGAGTAAGGAGTAGCCAAGTGCCTGCAGAACAGTCGCATTTCTGTTCCACATGAAGGCAGGCTTGAGAAAGACCACAAGGATCCTGCCCTGCTGCTCCCCAGCTTCTCACCCTCTGCATGCACTGAGCCTCATTTTGAGAGGGGGGGAAAGCGAGACAAGGAGCTGAATGACTGCCCAAGCTACGCAGTCACTCACTGGCTGGTTCCCCAGTCATTCCCGATTCCCTATGCTGTGCATTCTTCCAGACCAAGCTACTTCCCAACCTGCAAAATAATTTCCAAAGTACAAATCAGAATCCAGATTTTCATTTGATTTTGGATAATGTGCAAGCTTTCCAGATTTAGAATAATTTTGAACTGTCTGTTAGGACACAAATATTTGGATTACACATTTTGTCGTTCTCTTTTAATAGTAACATCTAGAAACTCCCTAGGAAAAATAGTATATGCTTATTATCTCTTCTTTCACACATTTAAAATATTTAAAAAATCATTTGGCTCATCACCTGGTCTGAATCAATAATCAACTCAACATGGGAAAGAAGCTTCAGAAACTGGGCTGAATCTTATACATATCAATGGCAAGAGTCCCATTTCTACAGTTGCATCAGGAGTAGGTTTCTGTGCTGTTACACAAGGAACTAATCTAAAATGTGCTAACCCTTTGCCATTCAATCATTTTGAGGACTAATTTACTGAAGGCTTATCCACAGTAAATACAGTCTTAAGTATTTCCCTTTCTAAACTGACAATTGCTGCTGTAGAGAGTATTCAAACATTGAATAAACTGTCAGATTATTTCCTTCTCATCTATTCAGTTTCTGAAGTCTGGGATTTGTATGGCCTGATACAAATTAAAAAAAAAACAAAGAAGTCTTGTTGCTAAAGTCAACTAGAATTTGGAATAAGTAACACTTAAAAGAAAGTTTTGCCCAATCTTCCACTCTTCTGTTGTTCTTCAGGTTACTCCATCAGGCCTCTAAACCAGCTAAGTCATGAATGTCTCATAGAAAAACTACTTGTGCTGTTACTAAATCAAAGGAATTAATGAGCTGTCAGTATCACCATATCAACAAAACAATGCAGTCCCTTCTGCACAGGCAAAATCAGTAGCTGATATCAAGGAGGAAAAGTTTTAAGCAAACTTTGCCAGGCAGGCACATTTACTGCTGTGTTCCTACCTTCCTTCCTTCAGGTCAAATTCCAAAAAAACCAAACAAAGATTATCAGTGCAACAAACATGAGAAATCAGATAACCTTGACTAGATACAAGGAACCAGCCACAAAAAAAAAGGGGGGGTGTGTTTATACACAGTGAAGAAGCTCCAACTTGTTTACCAGTATCTACAGCAAGATGAATAGCGTTCAGCTATGAATAAACTCAGAGAGGCTGGAAGAACATAGGACCCAAGCCTGGGACCCACCAAGACTTCCAAAGGGCGATTCTTTGATGGATGTGCAGAGTTTTATTCCCCTGGGATATTCAGTAGGGTAATAAACCAAGCCTTGAAGACATCATCAGTTTTCATTTCCGTGCCACCGGCCAAGCTACAAGTATTGGATAAACTTATCAGCACTTGCTAGTTTCCATCTGATGTTCACCTTGACTTTAGATGGACACTATTGTTTTGGTAAGTTATTCTCTTGCAGATCCTGCTGCCTTAGGCTTTAGAGACATTCAGTTTAAACAGGTGGCTATAATTAATTATTCAAAATGATTTTTAGGAATTTGGATTTTTTTCTACTGACAGTGCATTAGTAATAAACATTGTACAAAAATAAGGCAATTGCATGATGTTTGGGGTATTTGTGATTAAAAAAACATGCTCTAGCTCATTGTAGTGTTTCTGTAGGCTGGCATTCTTTGTGAGAAATTTATTTCTTGTAACTGCTTTGGTTTTATGCTAGTTGTATATTTTAAGGACAACATCCGTTAAAGCAGTTTCATGTGAAAAATGGAAATCTACTTACCTCAAGAAAGTGAAACCATAAGTGCCTTTAATTTCTAATTTCATATGAACTGCATTTCTAATCTCATCTCCTTTTCATTCTCAGTGGGTTTTTAGCAAATATTTGGTTGCTAGTGGAAAAAGTTCAGAATGGTCAGCCAAGAAGATTATTAAAAAACAGTTAGGGACAGTCAGCAGACGAGGATACTACAAAGTACTGTTCTGACAAGCAACATTATGAAGAAGTTGGAAGAGTACCAGTAGCTAAAACACACATAGAGAACCCATTGTTCAGCATGTATAATATACTATATTCTTGAACTTGTAAAGAAGTAGTCTGAGTCTAGCATTCAGTTAAAGAATTTCTTGAAAAGAGAAGATCGTGAGCTGCAGCGCAAGGGTCAGCAGCCACAGGTTTCCATATAGCTCCTGCTGTAGGTAGAAACAATGGGGAAGGTAAAGAGATCTTTGCACTACCTGCTTCTTCCACATTTCCCCCCAGCAGATGAGGTATTTGGGGACAAATATGATTCTAAACACAACTGTTTCTTCACAACATTTTCCAGACAATATTTTTCATTCTGATATCATGATTTTTTTCAGTTAAAATATAACCAAATAATTTAAAAAATGAGGCCAATAGCTCCAAATAAAAACAAAACAAAACAAAACCCACAAAAAACCCCACCAAACACACCAAACCAAAAAGCCAACCCAAAAATATTTATCCTTTGATTTCAATCTATATATATTTGAAATACATTAGGTTAACCTTCTCCAAAATTTTATTCTATTTCTTTAACCACCACAAAAATCTTTTAGTCTGACCTGAAGTGCTTCTTTTCCTGGGTGGATTGGTTGTTTCCTGATTCACAAAATCTACTATTTTCAAGAAGCAGCACATGCTAACCAGGGCTGAGCTTAAATAGAGTCCTTGGTCCCACAGGCAGGGAGTGTAAGGGAAAGCCCCATGTGAGGCTAATCAGGGCTGTTAAGGCCTCTTAGTGCACTCACGGCCCTGAAAATTATTCATCTAGCTCTAAACTCTGGAAATAAATTAAAGAGTAAAATTAAAAATGAGGTTTTGGTGTACTGGAAGCACTGTGTACTTTCCCACTCACCTAGTGCCTTAGACCAGGTGAGATGTGGAGTACTTGTGCACATGCATATTTTGCTAGGGTAGAAATATATCATATGATCTATTTTCAGCCCCAATATTAATAATTCTAATCAGAAGGATCTTCTTTGGTAATGCGAGCACTGGAAGTTCATCCTAATAGGTAACAGTTGTAAATGCTATGGAGACTGAGCCAGACTTCGGTCAGTGGTGTGTGATGCCCACTACCACACTGAAAATCTGAGAAGAAATACTGTGTCTCTAAACTCATGCAAGATTTGCCACTGCTTTCCATAAAGCCAGGATCTTGCCTCAGGCAAAAGCAAAACTGCAGAAGTTACAATATATGCTTTTCCACTCCAGCTCCCAGGAACAAGACCTGAATAGCAGATGTATTATTATTTATTGATACGCAAATTTGCGCAAACCTTATAATCTCAAGTGATAGCTGAGTGCTTTCCTAGTTGATAAACCATATTTGAGGAGCCTTTTCAAAGAAGGCTCAAATTAATTTTTTTTCCTGAGTAAAATGTGTTGTCAAAGTATGAACTCTGAAGAGTGAGAACTGTTCTCTTCAGATATACTGGACACACACAAGCTTAAGTTGGCAAAACCTGGTCACTGTTACAAAGCAAACTTTACCTGAACTTGTACAATGAGTTTGTTTTTTTCACCCAAAGGAGGTGTTTATTGTTCTCTTTAAATGGAAAAACAAATATTTCTGAAAAACTGTCTAAAAGAGAATATTACGAATCTTTTCTGTCACAGGAGAAAGGGCTACATAACATAAGGGCCATGGGTTAGTTAAAAAAAAAAATCAAAGATATCAACAGAAACAGATTTAATTCACTTCTGAAACTGCCTGTAAATCATTTTTCTACCTTTTGTTCTTCCTTTCTGAAAGATGGAAAATCAACTTGCACATTTTGTTGGCTAGCACCTGACAACAGTTTTATCTAGATGAGGCTTTTGTCCTTGCTGAGCCCTGGCCAGTCTGGGACATGTCTGTGTCATGCAATGTGGTCAGGTCAGTCTTGTCCTGCTCCCCCTGCCCGCATTTGGACTGGTTTGTGTTCATCCTAGAACAGCTGGCCAGTTATTAATTGTAAAGCTGCCTTTGAAAGACCATGATGACCCCTGACAGTTGGCTCTTGTGCACTTACGTTTTGAGGAAAACAAAAGCTAGGTCTTGCAAATGCTCTGAGAAAATATTCCTCTGTTGCAAACAGGAACTGGGAGAACTGAGCCAACTAACAATTTTAAGGAGTAGATGCATGTCCTCATCTCATGGCCGTACACCTCCTTCAGTTCATAGATGCAAATGCCGTTGACAGCAATGTCCTCTGGAGTACCAGTACAGTAGAATTAGAAGGTCATTGAAACAGATGACTTTTCCATTCCCTTTTCACATTTTTTTTTTAACTTGGCATCTGTTTTCCCATGTGTACATACATATAAAGGCTGCTAACTCAAACAGCCTCTCTAGGCACATTTCTATGATGGGGATGGAGAAGACCCTTTCTTTGGAGAAAAGGACACGAAGATCTAAAGCACCAAACCTACTCTTGCTTTCAAGTGCCTTGAACTGCTGCAGTTATGACACAGCCTGACAGCTGGCTTAGCTGACTCGTCACACTCCTTCACAGGTGAAAAGGTAATGGCTTAAAAGAGAGAATCAAGTTCACATTTTACAAAGCACCTCTGGGTCCTTTCAATATATTGTGTACATCATTTGTACACATGTGTTTCTGAGATGGGGGAGGCAGGCCTGGGAGAGGTATAGAACAAGTAGGAATATAATTAAACCTAAAACTAATAAGAAGAAAGATCTATAGGAAGGTAATATCATCTTGTGGCTTTGCAAGTTATTTTTAAGTACTGTATAAAATCAGTGAGAATTTGATTGTGGTATTCACAGTTGCGATACTAATCACTGGGCTGAGTTACAACACAAATCTGGCCTCAGGTTGATATTGATTGAACATCTATTCAATCAATAAAAAAACATAAACCATTCCTTTATTTTGTCTAGTCTCGGAGTCTGTCGTGCCATCCATTACATCTGAATTGTAGTTAAGTGCTGCAGTTTATCCTGTTCACTGCCGGAATGGCTCAATGCACAAAGAACCATGTAGTTCTACCGCCTTTTCCATGCTGTGAGCTGAGCCCACTGGTGCTGCTGTATTAACCAGCAGGGACAGATGCCGAATGAGAAATCCTTCTGGTAGAGCTCATGACAGCATTTTGCTGCTGGTCAAAACCTGCAGTGAAAGGGGGTAGAGGGAAACAGGGGATCAATGAGGAATATTTGCATAGCAGCAAGGAATCACAGTCTGTGGCTTCTGGGCCTTGGGACCAGGAATTTCCCACCTGGACTGCTTTTGGATTGGATGATGAGGCCCTGAGTTTGGACCTAGTCCCAGCAGACTAATCAGACATGAATGATAATCCCAACAGATACAGAAAAAAGGCTTTATCGAATTAGGTGAACAGAGTATTAATTTTTAACCTTCACTCCAACTCACAGAAGTAGCCAAAGAGCTTGTTCTCTGAACAAAAGGAAAGAAGGCACAAAAGGAAAGAAGATACAAAAGACGAAGAGAAATAGAATAAAGGCTGCTATTCCTCCTTCTCATTTGTGAATGTAGCTTATAGTTTATTATTCACATGTCAGGGTCTTGTGCACCTCATGAAATTAAATTAAAATTGGTAGAATGCAGTGAATGAAGAACATAATAGCTTCACTTTCCTGTGGAGGTGCACGCATGCACACGCACATGTGTGCGCTCACACAGACAGATGGGAACCCCCACAGTGAAGGAACAGAAGCAAGGTCTGGAGCAGAACTGCTGCTGGGCAGGGCTCGTCTTTGTCCTCCTTACTCTTATCAGAAGTCCAGGTTTTATTCTCAACCTGATTCTTTGATCCTCTTTAATCCTACAATAGAAATCACAAGCTTGAAGTTCTGATACCCAAAGAAATGACAGAGATGGACAGGGGCAGGTTTCAATGGAAAGATCAGGTTTAATCAGAAGGCAGGCATGTCCTTTTCTAATTGCCAGGAGTTTTGGCAGTTTAGCAAACATTTTAAGGAGATATTGCTAAAAGCAAATGAAAAGTAAAAGGTAAATTACATTTGCAGAAACATTAGTATGACACCTGCCAGGCAGCACTCATCTGCATTATTAACAAAAATTTTGGTCCCAAAATTTTCATCAGTTTAAAAACTGTTTCCCCCAGCCTTTGACAGATAAAACTATTTATTAAGAAAAAAAAAAGCCCCAATAAAATCATGCAGGGGTGCATTTCAGAGGTTAATTCCACTTTGCCTTCAGAATATTTTCTTTCGTGGGTTTTACATATGTCTCAAATTCTACTGACTGTACTTTCAATTCTGGAAAATACAATAGGGCAAACAAGGCAGACAAGTAGCATCTGGGTTTCCTGGGTATCTGGGTTTTCTAGGGTATCTCCCTATAGAAACAAACAATGGAGCACTGCATAAATATTTTTTATGGGAGCACTGCCTATATAGCACTGATGAAGCCTGACATTTTACATCCCAATAACAAGGATGTATTCTGGAGGAAGGTATTTTAGAGACTGCTGTTGACTCTGCCCTGGAATGTCTGTGTGTAGCAAAGCAAATGATTGCCCTGAGGGGATTTTCCCACTGCTCATAAAAAATGTCACAGCCTAGCCTTGTCCCATCTGTATGCGCTTTCTCAGGGCAACATCAGTGCAACCTATTTGGAGAAGCCTATGCTGTAAATACTGATCTTTCAAACATTACACAGAACTGTGGTGATTTTTTTTTCCATTTAAAATGTTAAGAAATGACTATATTAAAAGCAGTGTACAACCTGCAAAAAGTAGCAGGGCCAGATCTGTGAAACAGCAGATTCAGATCTTCCCTTCATTTGAAGTAAAAGGTTGAAGAAAACGGAGAATCAACAGGAGAAATTATGTGTGTGTTTGCACATACATGCATGGCCCATACAGTTTCTACTAGAATTGCAGCCGGTAATACAATATAGACCCTCAGGGGTCTGCACTGGGACCAGTACCATTTAATATCTTCATCAACAGCATAGACAGTGGGATCGAGTGCACCCTCAGCAAGTTTGCAGATGACACCAAGCTGAGTGACACACCCGAGGGATGGGATGTCATCCAGAGAGACCTGGACAAGCTGGAGAGGTTTGCCTGAGAGAACCTCATGAGGTTCAACAAGGCCAAGTGCAAGGTCCTGCACCTGGGTCGGGGCAAGCCCTGGTATCAATACAGGCTGGGGGATGAAGGGATTGAGAGCAGCCCTGCAGAGAAGGACTTGTGGGTACTGGTGAGCGAAAAGCTGGACATGAGCCAACAATGTGCGCTTGCAGCCCAGAAAGCCAACTGTATCCTGGGCTGCATCAAAAGCAGCGTGGCCAGCAGGGCGAGGGAGGGGATTCTGCCCTCTGCTCCGCTCTGGTGAGACCCCACCTGGAGTGCTGCGTCCAGCTCTGGAGCCCTCAGCACAGAAAGGACATGGACCTGTTGGAGCGGGTCCAGAGGAGGCCACGAAGATGATCAGGGGGCTGGAGCACCTCTCCTGTGAAGACAGGCTGAGAGAGTTGGGGTTGTTCATCCTGGAGAAGAGAAGGCTGCGGGGAGACCTTATTGCGGCCTTCCAGTACTTATAGGGGGACTATAGGAGAGATGGGGATGATCTCTTTAGCAAGGCCTGTTGTGACAGGACAAGGGGTAATGGTTTTA
Source organism: Anhinga rufa (assembly GCA_013400875.1). Classification (NCBI taxonomy): domain Eukaryota; kingdom Metazoa; phylum Chordata; class Aves; order Suliformes; family Anhingidae; genus Anhinga; species Anhinga rufa. Next base: position 17,956 of record VZTV01037309.1, read on the forward strand.
AACTAAAGGAGGGTAGATTTAGACTGGCTATAAGAAAGATATTTTTTACACTGAGGGTGGTGAGACACTGGCACAGGTTGCGCAGAGAGGTGGTAGATGCACCATCCCTAGAAATATTCAAGGTCAGGTTGGATGGGGCTCTGATCAGCCTGCTCTAGTTGAAGATGTCCCTGCTCAGTGCAGGGGGGTTGGACTAGATGACCTTTAAAAGTCCCTTCCAACCCAAACTGTTCTATGATTCTGTGAACTCTGCCATCCCTGGCCCATCTCATATCCTTACTGGGTGTAGGGAGATCTGAGGTCTGGCGCAAGTAGTATGTCTAGCAAGGGTGGCCTAGGATGTGGCAGGGTCCAGGCATGTTTGAATTCACTCATATGTGTGTCCCATGGTCCCTCTACCAGAAAACCCATTGGATCTGAAGTGTATGAGCAAAATTAGTCTTGGTTTGTGATGTCTCTTCACTTCCAGCAAACTCTGGAGTGCAATTTAAGGCTTCCTCTTAGAAAAGACTGTAGAATATGGGTGCAAATTTAGCATGTCTGAAAATGAGAAAATGCCCAAAGCTGGACAGCATTCCCAGGTGACACCAGAGGCCAAAATTCTCACCAGGCCTGCCTCTGTAGACCAGGACACTTGAAATGGGATATGGGAGCTCTTGCCCTGACAACACCTTCCAAGTCAACCTATTGGCTAAAGCATTCCACCCACATATAACATGCAGGGCAGCAAGTAGCATGGTTCCTTCCACCACAGTGTTTCACCAGCACTGCATGCATACTGGGCATACTGAAAAACTCTATGGGCCTGTGCCACTTTCTAATCTGTAATGGCATCAACACAACAAGCCAAACATGCCCACAGCTATCAGAGGAACAATCCACTACAGCACAATCACTAGTCTAGTATTTGCAATTTAATGCTTGTTACGACTGCATCGTGGCTGCCAGTAAGCTTTGAGAGATGGCAAGAACAAGGCAATAGTCACAGGTCAAAGTATCTGTAAGGGAGCTAGTAAGGGATTCTTTGTTTTATACCCTTGGACCTACGTCCTTTCACTCCCTCCTTCCCATGTAAAATAATGCTGTCCGTGGATCTCCCCATAGTCACCCCTTCAGAGATTTCCACTGTGCTTCTCTGAACGTTTCCTCATTGTTGTGTCCATTTAGATACTAGATAGGTTAATGGGAACATGACATACAAAATGAGCTTGTCTTTTGACAAACTAGAGATAAGCCTGTACCTTTTGCCCTGATTCACTCTTGCAACACGCTTCTTGCTAGTAGGCAAATCAGTCCAGATTTGACTTGGGTCTGTGCAGATGTGAATCTCCAAGTTAAAACTTTTCAATTCAGCAGTCTAAAACCTCGGGGAATACAGAGACCATTATACACACTCTAATTCCTGGGGGCCTTTTTGCCTGATCTGAAATCCCTGTTTGTCCCTTATTTTCTGCACAAGAGGATGGTACTCCCTGTGGAAACAGAAAATGGGCAGAACTGGAAACAATGGATGCTGACAAGCACACTATCATTATAGGTATTTATGTGCTGAGTATCAAATTGATAGTACCTTAATTTGTAACTTTTGCTCATCTGTTCACTATTATTAAATGAGCTCAGAAACTAGAGGAGATTTGAGAGCAACAGAGGGTAATTGCACACTTTAGGAGAAGATATTTTTCATCATGGGTTTAGAACATAACAACCTATTAAAAAAATAGCAGAAAGAATGTGGATATTTCAATTCAGCTACATTGCTGTCCTCAGAGAGCAGACTCATTAAAAAAATCTACTTTTCATTTTGATTCTAACTAAACATGCAAACATTGCAAACGCTACAAAAAGTTTTTCCCTTAAATACTTAACTCTGCTTAGTGTAGATTTTTTAAAATCCTGTATTTAAATAGTGAATTTGTGTGATAGGTCAACAATCTTAAGATTTATAATTTTGTTGAGTGATTTATGTCTTTACTTTTGTAACATCCATCTGTACAGCAATTTGTCTAGTCTAGCTGTAAAGTGGCTCTAGATGTTTTATTTGATTTAGCATCAAAAAGCTGAATATCTCATAACACTGAAGTCAGCACTGGAAAATGGGTATAATGAGGATGAGGATCAGTAACAATGGATAAGAAAAGGTGTGGGGGAAAACTGGCAAGCTGTCCTGTCCATATATTACTACCTGAAATTACTAGCTCCAGCTTAAAGAGGATGGTGTCAGAAACTACTCCTTTGGGAAAAGTGTAGCATATTGTTATTCCTGGTCCTGTGCAGTGAGGTCCTCCAGTCACAACTCGCCTGTAGTTTGAAGTTTCCATTTCACATGCTGAGCAAGGTTTTACTCTTCAAAGGAATCGTGTAGTTCCCTACTGCCACAGAGAGCTAGCATCATTCTTTTTCATACAGAGATTCAAGTAATTTGTCTATTCCTCCATATACCATGCCTGCAGCCTAGCCAAAACTCATGGGAAAATATGTCATTCTGCCTCAAAAAACTACCCAGAAAGCACAGAATTCCCTGGCCAAGGGTAATTTCACTTTGTTTTTTGCTACCCTGATCAAAAGCTTATTGCTTTTGTCTCAGTGTAGGATGTGTCTGCAAAAGCAACATACTACAGAACTATAGCCTGAAAAATACCAACATTTGCCTCACAACATTAGGAAAAAAGAAAGCAGACTCAACAGCAACACTGACTTCCTAAACTGATTCAACCAGCACATAAGGACCCCCAGATGACTGTCATTTTATAACCCTCTAATTACCACAGACATTCTCTTCTCTGCAAACCTCCACTACCTCCATTTCATATCATGCAGGACTGTGTTGCTAAGGCTCCACCATAAACAGCAGTCTTGACATGGTACCAATGACCACAAGAAGATGGTATCTGTTTGCCTGGCAAAGATATTTAGTACCTGTCATTTGGAATACTTTCTCAGTCTGTGCAGGGTCTAATGAGCTAATGCCATGATTTGAATTCAAGGAATAATCAGAACCATGTTTCAGATAATAATTTTTTCAGCTACAAAACATTTCTCCAACTGTTTCTGAAGCAGATGTGAAAAACTGAATATTTCCAAAAGGGAAGGGTCTTGTGGGAGGACCTGTGATCAGTGTGTGTATGGGTACTTGTATACGAGTTAACTGTATGGTCCCACTTCAGAGTGAGGCCAAAAGGACTATGTTTTCAGTCTTTTCCTGGTTATTGCTAATCCACTGCAAATGGAATAGTCCATCTTTTCCTATCTCTTCATCTTCAGAACTCTCTAACCCAACCTGATACTGGTGGCAAACTAACTTAATAAGATGGTGTATATGTAGTTCTGGATCAAGATAAAGTAAAACGTTAAAAGCATTTATTGTGTTGAAATTTTCTATGCCAATTTTCTGCTAAGAAGGAGAGATTCAAAAGGTCAGGGCTTTTGCAGTACAGAGTTAGTGGTATATTAGTTACAGTAATTCAGCCTGAAAATTCCAGGAGAAACAAACACAATGGAATGCCATGAATTACAGGAGGAGACCACAGCTTTAATCAGCTCTTGGGAAAAGAGAAACATGCATTTGGTTATTGACAGTTGATAAACTGAATTATGAGGTTTGAAGAAACTAGGACAAAAAAGGAGTTCTAGGATTTTTTTCTTTAAGTAAGTAAATAAGCTTTTGTTTTCTTACTTTTTTTTTTTTCCTTATTACAGAGACTTTTTTTTCCTGTTTATTATACTGATAGACTTTCAAAACTGTTACCACTGTTCCTGGCATTCAGGTTTTTCTGGACTGTAAAGGCTGGGAAAAGTATGTCTCTGAGTGATGTCTTGAAATAAAATCCAGGAAGCAGAGGAGATTCTGAGAGGGGTAGGATTGATTCTGTACAGTGAAACTGTACCAATTACAAAGCTCTTAAAATCCAATCTTGAAAGTTTGACTGAAGCTCTTAAAAGACAACACAGTCAAGGCTTCTAAATCAGCTTACTGTGTCTGTTTTCAGGAGCCACCAGTTTTCACAGTTCCGTCATTGGGAAACTTGCCACTGAATTTTCCTCTTTGTACAAAATTCTGCTCCAAAATTTAAGTCTTTATTCAAAAATTAAGATCGGGCATGACAGTGTATGCCCATTCCTCTTCTTTCTCCACATCATCATTATCATCATCATATTAAGCAAACGCAAAGTAACTACTGAAAACACAAGCAATGCATTAACGAATGTAGTATTTGAGTTTGCATAGAGCCTGAAACATGAGCTTGGAGGGGTTTAAAGTGCCCCATCCTTGTGGGTCCCTTACAACTCAGGACATTCTATGATTCTATGATTCATTTCCAAGGTTTGATTATTCCACAACTCTAAAGCCAATGTGTTGGTGTTACATTAAATTGCTGCTGATTATATCAGAGAATTTTGCAATGTTGAACAACCTCCTTTGACTGTTCAGGCTGAAATATGAGAGGTCTAAAGAGAGAGATCAAGCAAAACCAACCTTATTTATAGGGTGGGGTTTGTTTGTTGTTTTCTTTTGTTTTGTTTTGTTTTAGTCTCATTATTTTCAAGCCAATCTAGTGATTTTTTTTTCTTCTTGAGTTTGGCTAGTATTTCCAAATGTTTCATCAACATTTTCTGCCTTGGCCAGGAGCATTAGAAACTCACACACAATACCAGAAGACAAATGTGTGAACGCCAGAAAATGAAACAAATAAGAAACTATGGCCAAATTCAAAACCAGCACAAAGAAATTAAATGAGGGAAACAAGTCAGTTTGACCATCTTTTGTGGTATCATCTTAGAGTAATTAATACCATAGGACAGGCATTTTTGTTTTGAATAAGATTTCTTTACTTGACATTGCCTTGCAAAATACCAGCGTATGACAGCTGTCAGGTTTTCTCCTCTTTAAGTAATGCCGCCACAATTTCCTATCAAGTAATTGCCCTCACAGGCAGGTACCAGAAAAACATGGGACAAAGACAAAAGAGTTTTTGCCATGTTCCTTTGTAAGACATTTGAGTCAGAGGTTAAAGAAATCACTGCTCCAGAGGCTCTTAAACATGTCATTGTCATAATATAAAAACTGACTTACTAACTTAGATTATTTGGAGAGTTAAGTGCTTGTGTTATTGCAAATTAAACTAATTAGTATCATTTCCTGACAGCTGCAGTGAGCGATAGCAATTCCATGATTTTTTCTTCAGCCGCTCATGTGGGATGAAGAGAAGAGTGGAGACAGCTTTGTGATTTAATGGAATGGGATCAGTTTATCATCGTAAGGACACATCATTCCATTCTTAGCACAGCTCTGCTGCTTCCTCTGCTCCCTCCCAGTTCATCAGCTATTATTGCACTATTAACTTATTACATGGAAGCCAGGGTAGACAGATGGAAGTTGCTGGGAACTTTGCAAATGGCCAGACAAAAAACTGCACTGGAATTTGCTTGCAGTACCTCCCCTTTTGGAACTGTTGTAGATTATATTCACCATCCTTTTAATCAAAATTGTAGCTGCCAGTAGAAGATACAAGAACGCATTTCAATACCACAACTGGTTTAATTGTTATAAAGGCAGATTTGCGAACTAGCACTGATTGGAGTCTCTAGCTTATATGAATAATTGCATAAAAGGGAAAGTTACAGTATGTAATTGGCAGGCATTTAGCAAATCACTCACATTTATCATGTGTGGAAAATGTGTACCAATCATGGTGGTAAAACCATTGTGCTTACTTCTACCCAGAATTTCCATAAGATTACGTGAGGAACAATAGCAGACAGTCCCAACAAACTCTTATAAAATGTCATACTGAAAACTAAAGGTAATCTGATCAGTAAGGAAAAGTCTAAGATTTCTTTAGATGAGCCAGAATGAAATGAAACTCTTGTCCATCTCCCACTTCACAGAAGCCCACACAAATGGATGAAATTACTCAGAATTCAATTATTCTGGAATTCTAACTTTCTAGAGACCATTGGGTCGTGCTTGAACTTTTTCATTAGATCGCTTTGGTCAGATTCGTGCTCTACTTATATTACTAAACTGGCTCCAAAGGCTTGCTCTATCTTGGAGTCATTGGAATAGACTGTAGCTTTGTGGTTCACAGACTGGATTAATGTTTTCAGCTACTAATTAATTGCTGATCACCAGCATGGAAATTGAATTATCTATAATCATATTAAAATATGGGGTTTTGTTCCCCTCCTCCATGAATCATTTAGCTTAGAAAGTCTTGATGGAAAGAAATGCATATTTTTGAGACAATACAATACTTCAGTAAAAAAGCTAAAAGGGTTGGAGAAATGAACCCTCTTTCTCATTGCTGAGCAGAAATTAATGCATAATGACATCTATCTAATGTCTCAGTATGGTTTCTGTTAGCACAGGGTCTGAGTACCTTCCACTTTTTATGCATTTTTTTTTCAGAACACTCTACAAAATGGGGAATTTCTACAGTTTCTAATTATCATTTGTCAAAAGAATAAGTAAAGAATGGAAGGTCTGAGAATTCCTCAAGGCAGCACTGGAAATGTGTGATGAAACAGGGAATCAAAAATGCTTCCTCCATGTACCAGGCTTGCATCTGTAACCGCATCATTTTTCATATCTATAATCAAGATGGCAGTAACAGACAAAGTCCATCAAGGGAGAACTAGCTGTGGATCCAGTTTCAATTCCCTGGTTTCTGATTTCAGGGACCTTACACATTCTGAACCAGCAAGTATTCTCCCTGGCCACATAGAAAACACCTCTTTCTGGGCATCTTAACACTTCCAGTCATTATTTTTCCCTTAGGATTGATTCCCATCACCCGTTTTTTTCCTTATGTTTTACCAGGGTAAAGGTCTACATTAAAGCTGTGCCAATCTAGCTGCTCTCCGTTGCTGAAAAGGAAAGATGCTGCTCCTCGTACACCCACCTGACTCCTCTCTGCCACTGCTCTTGACCATACAGCCTTCTCTCCTTCTGGGCCAAGGACCCTTCAGTGGACTCCTTGGTGAGCTAATTCACCTTGCTGACTTGGCAGAAAACTATTTGCCTTTTTTTCTTTCCCTTCACAAAATGCATTCCCAATTACTCTGTCACACAATTCAACCCTTCACTTGAGACAATATGCTCATTGCCATGAGATCTGATGCCTTGGGGTCTCCAAGAAGTTGAACAGTTGGTGAATACCTTTGAGCTACTCTGGAAACCGTGTTTCAAGTCCTGCTCTGCTGACCTCTGAAATGGTCCCAGTGCAATTTGGAGAGCAGATTTAGCAATACTGGCCAGCACACAAATAAACAACATAGGAAGCAAAGTCACTTACAACTCTGCCTAGCAGAGTGTCAGAGGAGTCAGCCAATTCTTTCTTGATCCTTTTTTTTCCCCCTAAGTGAAAATTCTCCCCACAGCGTGCAAAACAGATCACATATTTTAGAAACACCTTGCATAGCTTTGAGTTTACTTTCAAATTGGCAGTCTTATCACAGGCCATTTGGAAATGTATCAGTTGGGGTCCAAAAAATGTGAACATGCCCAGGATAGCTCTATGTTTAACAAATGCCTGTGTGTAATAAAATTTAAAAAATACACTCAAAATCCAAACTCCCTTTACTGTTGTCTAACTGCCCATATCTAAACAAGGACTTGAGGCAGCAGAGGGGAAGGAAAGAGCCAATCTTTTGACATTTACACTTTTCCCCCTGCCCTGGTCCTAGACATCATTTCCAGAATGGTGCAGCCACTTTTTCCATACTGCCAGTATCATACTAATCTGCTTTCCTTAATTTTAGTATTAGAAACCATTTCATTTCTTTTCCAAATATATTACACCTGTATTAACCACACAGCAATGTTATGAGCTACTTCACACTGTTCTTTCCCACTTCCACCAGCAGCCAGGCTTGTGGAGATGCACAGCTGGAAGGAATGACACAGGCTCTGGGGTAACTCCTGCATTAGCTCTGGCCATCTCTGCACCTTTGATGCTTCTCTGCAAATATAAATATAACTGAATTTCTAGAACTTGATGCCAATTATTCCTAAGGGTCCCTCTCAGTTTAGGTTCCTCTGACTATTCAGGAGGCAACTCCTCCTCAGTCTCTGATACACCTGAGTAATTCAAGTAGCTGTCTGGATCCAAAATATACATGATGAGCTTGTACCAGACTAAAATACCAAATCAGAATGTTTTTTTCTGAAGTCAGATTTCACAGTATCATCAGCTAGGCCACTCTAGCATGTGAGGGAAAACCCCTCGCTCTCATTCATTTTCTTAGTCATTCATTAGAGGGTATGATTTAAAACAAAAAAAAACAAATAGGTCTTGCAGGGAAATTCCCCTTGAAAGACAAGAAGTTTGTGCTGTTACACCAGATCTTAATACATAGATGGCCCCACTAAAAATTTTCTTGGGTAACAAAACCTTTGTGTGGCCTTAATGACAGGACTGATTAAAAATACCAGTTATTTTCATCTGAAGAGTTAATTATGATTAAATAAAACAATAACAGTAACTGTAATTTTTTCTAAGATAGTACAGTTCTTCTCTCTGCATAAATTGCTACAGGGTAGCTTGAAAAATGCCTGCTTCTTTCCTTCAGGAGTTAAGGGATTGGTTCAATTAAGGCAAAAGCATTTTAGATAAAACAGCAACACCTACCACAGAGGCCTTCAGGAAGATACTCAAAAATGAGAAGACATCCTCAAAATATTTCTTAATGCAGCTCTGATTGATCTTAATAGCTCTGATGCTATTTCATAATCTCTGTTGCTTTATAAGAGGCATTTGGTCAGAGGCACATGGAAGGTAAAGGCAAATAAACAGGCTGTAGTTATTGCTACTAGGGCCAATATGTACACCTTTCAGATATACCAAGTGGGAGAAGTTATACACTTTAAAATTTACATTCATTGAACTGAGTGGGCCAGCTATGAACAGTAGAAGTAATAAGCACATTCTAGACATATTTTAAGTTAATTATTTTAACTGAATATTCAAGGTCTTTAGGCAACTCGCTCTTCAGAAAAATAGTATGTCTCAAAAAGAGATTATATAAAACAGGCAGTGTAAGAATGGATTGTATATTATCATGGAGAAGAGAAGACTGAGGGGGACACCTTATAAATGTTTATAAGTATCTGTAGGGTGGGTGTCAGGAGGATGGGACTGGACTCTTCTCAGTGGTGCCCAATGACAGGACAAGGGGCAACGGCCACAACTTGGAACACAGGAGGTTCCACTTAAATATGAGGAAAAACTCCTTTCCTGTGCAGGTACCAGAGCAGCGGCACAGGCTGCCCAGAGAGGCTGTGGAGTCTCCTTCCCTGGAGACATTCAAACCCTGCCTGGACGCGGTCCTGTGCCCCCTGCTCTAGGTGTGCTTGCTCACGCAGGGGGGTTGGACAAGATGATTTCTGGAGGTCCCTTCCAACCCCTGCCATTCTGTGATTCTGTGATCTAATAAAGCTCCTTCACTGTGAAGCCCTTGCTCAATTAATCAGCCAGAACAAAACCTATCTTATCACCCAAGCAACCAGAAACAATACTCAGCCTTGGACAAACCAGAGGTTTAATATTAGAGATGGGTGAACCTTTCTAAGTTTGTGATTTTGGGAAATTCTTAAGACTTATTTTGCAGGGCTGACCCAACTAAATGGGAGTGTGACTTTCTTTTCCTGTGTTTTAAAACCCATGCACCGTGGGGTTTTTTCCTCCTTAAAAACCGTATTTAAATATCTACATCAAAACTTTCCTCTATTAGAGACACCATGAAAGCAGAAAAGAGAGAACTTTATATCCTCCAGGACAATATCTATTAGGGACTACCCTTCATGCTTGCTCCTTTCCCCACACCAATTTTTTTGTTCTGGCTCTTCTCTGTCCCTTTATCTTGACACTGTTACCTTCTCACTATGCCCTCCTTCTTCCATTCTCTACTTCACTGTTCTTAATGGATCATTTTTCATTTTTCCTCAGTAAGTGTGTCTTAAAAAGGTAAGCCCAAAGTTAGGTAAGAACAAACTGTTTTTGGAATCAGTCATGTGCTAACAAGTCTGGATTTTAACTGGAGGAGTTTGCCTTCATTGTCTCCAGCAATGTGATTCTGTTTTAACTTTCTTATCATCAAGCTTTACTCAGGGTGAAGCAACACATCCCTGCAAAAATTATTAAGGCGCTGTCAGCAACAGGGACTCTGCCCCACAAGCTTTCTCATGAATGAGACAATGACAACAGCTGTGAAGTCTGAGCAAGACCCTCCTGCTAGAAGCAAATCCTACACAACTCTGGCATTTTACTGTCTCCTCACAGGTACTCAGAACTGTACCTGCATGTCCAATTTATTTTAGTGATCTACTGCCTTGTGAGAAGTTTGCTACCAGGGCCAATTAAGGTGTCTTTTAATGTAGGTAGTAAACACACTTCAGTGTTTCCAGACAGCGATGAGAAGTTAACATCAAAATCAGCTGAGTCACTGCTGATACAAACTTGGTACAACACTTTTAAAATGCATCCCAGAAGCAGGAGTAGTCTGATTTTAATTTCAATCCAACATTTTTTAATACAATTTTTATAAACTATAGCACATATAATTCTAGATGTCTAAAATTATTATAAGCTTTAGAAAACAAGTAAAATTTCAACATGACCCATCATGGAAAAGCACACAGTGAAGGTCTCTAGCTTTCAAAACTGACTAATGATTTTGAGTATCTGATCTGATATATCTGAAAGGAGATTGATTTTATTAAGTTGTAGTATGCATCATCAGAGAGGCAAGCTTGCTTAAGACATCTCAAGACAGTCTTTTGCAATCTGATTTCCAAAAGTTCTTGAAGATTAGAGACTTGATATCCTAGATGGAGACAGGCACTAAAAACATACAATAATTACCTTGAGATCACCAGTTCCCAAGAATATTTAGACAGAGCAATCCTTCATAGGCTTTTTGAGAGACATAATCTCAAGACTGTAGTCTCAAAATGATTGAAGCAGCAAGATCTGGTGAACACAATGTTTCTTTATGGATTGGAAAAAATAAACAGAATTGGGTTTCCTTACCAGAAGCACATTGCCATTTCTGTATTATAAAGATAAATTAAACTAAAGAAGTTAGCTATTGACTTCTCAGGTTACAAGGGTTACCACAATAACAAAACAAAGCTCACACTGCTGATCTGTTCCAGGGGTTATGGCCGGTCCTGTCTGGAACGATAGCCGCAGCAGAACCCACACGGTGCAGTAGGGATGTGCTTCTTAAAAAAAATACTGCTCTGCAGAACTTGTCATGATCCAGTGGCAGACATCCCTGAGACATATAGTTGCCTCATGACAAATATTGTCTGTTACTCAATTAACACATCTCTAAACTGAGAAGACAGGCTCTTGGCAAGAAGCATTTGTATTGTGTAGTTAAACAGATAAAATAGTTGCTTGCCTTATTACAGAAAAATACTCAGCGGTAGAAGTGTGTGCCCCTTCCAGCTGACAGCTTCTCTACACCAGGGTGCTACTCAAGCATCTACAGCACTGAATGCTCCACACCAATATGGAATAGGACAGGCAGTGGCTTGACACAACCGTGTACAAGTTTGCACTGCTGCACACCACGAGCCATAAAGCTGCATGCTGTCAACTGTAGAAAATGCCATCTACTCTTCCTCAGCTTTCCTACCAGCAGCCAGCACTGTGCCTTCAAAGAGTTATATGGGATTTTGCCACAGCCCCTTCCTCTTGACCTGAGTTGCATCCATCAAAAGCTCATTTAACATAGCTAGCCTGGTGCTCCTTGCTTTCAGTTTCAACATCAGAGCTCCACATTGTCACAACAGCTTAAAGCAGGGCTGCAAGCACACACTAAAATGCATGTCAATGGTCAAGAAAAGGAAGAAAGGAAAAAAAGAAAGTCACAATAGTGAAGCTGTTGCATGTTAGTCATCCCAGTCAGTAATTTGGAAACAATAAGAAAACACTTGACCAGAGAATTACAGTGTGGTTGTCTGATTCTCAGTGAGCATCCCACTGCCAAAGGCTCCCTTAGCATCTGACAAAGCCTTCAGAATCCCTTCTAGGAGACCATATTTCTGTGATGTGCCACACAAACGTTCCTTTCTGAAAGATCTTCATTAACATCCTTGATTCCAGTCAAGAATAGGTCTTTCTCATTCACTTCTTATTCCTTATATCTTCCTTTATAAGCAGGAATTGCTTATAAAATTGCAGGAAAGTAGTTTTCTCCAGGAATCTTCTCTTGGAGAAAAGAGGATCTGCAGTTTACTGCTTTGATGGTGAACACTGTGAAGTAGGCAAGCCTCAATCCAAACATAGCCTGAGGCCTCTGTGAAATGCCATCAGTGGCTCCCAGGGAGCTAATTCCCACCAGTGTAGCACAGGTAAGTCAGTTTGGCAGCAACAGGCTGGTTTTATTTGGACATGGCAGGTATGCAGACTAATCCCCCAAGCTCTATAAGCTTAGATTCAGTATCTTATACCTTTTTTGAGACCCAGGGTAGGGAACCAGTCCTGCAGACATCCTTTCAAATACATAGTCTGTGTGCTGTCTCCCCTCCAACTCTTTCTCTCTCTTCCCTCAGGCAGGAGATATTGATGTATCAGAGCAAACTCTCCAGTCTCCTGCCCTGGCCACCCCCTTTTTTACCCCTTCCTGTCACCACAGGACTGCTAACAGCAGATAGCCTTCCTGGCTAGGCTGCAATGGGGTCTTGAACACTTTTCAATTGCTGTGGATGTAGAACTACATATGAATATGCTCTTTGAACCATCACACCTTCTTTTATATATTTGCAGATTTTGATTGCTTCCTATTTTAACTTAACTAGGTATCCACTTTCTAAAGCTTCTAAAACATTTCAATGCTAGCTAATTTGCATCTTGTTAATTTAAATGAACAAGTATTACTAAAATCTACACCCTCTTAATCTCTAGATTAAAAATATTTCACATGTTCTTAGAACATAAAAGGGCACGTACACTGGAGACCTTCATTCCTTGTTGTGCTAAGTACACTCCCCTCTAACACACTAGATTGGAAATGTAAACCTGTATTCATCTGTTGCATTAGGACTAAAGACTATAAATATAAAGCCTCTGGACTTGACAGCAACCTCTGCTTTTGCTTAAAAGTAGACATGGGGGGGTTTTGAAGGCAGGAGATTAAGTGCTAGTTATCAGCATTATCAGTGAATACATGTATATTCCTAAAAATGTTAACCATTTATTTAGGCACACAAACCCAGAAGGGCTACTGCTCAGAATCAAATAAATCTTCTGTACTCTTTGCCACAGGAACATTTTCTACTTCATTAATCCACATGTCCCTTGCTTAACTAGCACTATCACGCCAAATGCAAAAACTTCTATAGTTACTTCACAATAACATGTTTTGTTAAAAAACTCTAAAAAATACATATCCTATTTTATTTAGAAAATTTGGTTTTGTATACATACTTTTCCCACACATGCTACTTTTTGGAATAAGAATCCTTCTGCACAGAGGCTACTTTTCTATGCTATAGTTGGTCAGAAACCCAGAGAATCAAAAATCCCAATGTTCTAACAAACTCAATTAAACAAAACAATTTAAAATTCTATTCTAATTCTAAAAAAAATAATCTCTAACTAATCTTCAGTCTGGAGAAAAGACAAAATTCTACCAATATCTTTCTTCTAAGGATTTGTAATCTTAAATATCAGAGTTAAAAGAATTAGAAAAGAACAGATTTCTTCTAGATTTCTATGACTGATTCTTTACCTGCTAGGTACTGAATTTCCTTATTTATAGAGTTCAAGGTTTTCAGATCAGGTGGCTACTTTGTTTCCTTCCTTTCAGTGCTCTAATACTTACATACCATTTTACTATTTTAAAAGAGAATGACAGAAAGTGGTGAGAAGGGTAGGTATTGATGAACACCTGGGTTGTGATCTTCCTCAGCTGTTCACTTGGCTTTCATGTTAGTTACATTCTGCTCACAGGCCCATCAATTTGCTATTTTAATTATTTAAATATGAGTAAATGCTATGAGAAGAGGAAGGGGCATACTGGTAGGGGATATTTTCTGATCCTGTTCCTACTGTTGATCAGGCAAGATTCATTAACCAGTTGTTCTCATCGTGTCTCCAGATAGCAGAAATAGAAGTGGCAGCTAATACAGGAGAAACTAAATTTATTCTGAAAGTGTTAGCTCTAAGATTGCATGTCTCTTCACACTACTCTACCTAACTCACTAATGTTCAAACAGCCAACCTAGGAAATGCCAGGTTATTTTTAGAACAACAGCAACAACAATAATAACTATTCACAACATGCAATCATGCAAACTGAATAAAATGATGCTAGTCCTAGATTACTGAGACTTCACTCCTGTTAAGATTGCTCTTTACTGTGGCAGAAAGCACTTATTTCTCTATTTTACTGCTTCAGTATGGCACTATGCCTTAGGCAGATACAGCCCAGGTCAGAGAGGAGGGTTTTCTGCTGCTGCAGTACATTGCAGTTTGGTAGTGCGGCAGCATGATGCATTATAAGGCAGATTACTGTGATTTACCACTGTGTGATTCACAGATATGATTGCATCTCATTTCAGAACTAAGTGGAACCGTCTGCCCCTTTGTATTCATTCAAAAGCCATGCAGCAACTCTCAAATCACAGCTGCCTTTACCACCTAAAACATGAAAGGAAGCCAGTTTGTGTCCCAGCAGTAACTTTGCTTTTTGTGCACCAAATTCAGTAACCCACCTGCTCTGGTGTGCATAGCAGTTCCCTTCTTCTCCCACAGACAAGATGAGTGCTGACGGGATTTGTTTCAAATCAAAAGTCCATTTTCCCCTTTCCCTGTTGGGCAGTTCCAGATCCTTAGTCTCTGCCTCCAGCCAATTCCATAACAATACAGGTTTCTAGGAGGTGTAAGAAATCCACTGGCAACATGAAAAGTCTATGAAAAGTCAGTATGTAACTTTTTCCTTTAAGATTAAACTTAAATAATAGGACAGTTCTATTTCACAGGTACCGTTTATTAGCTGTGTAACAACAAAAGAAGGCTGTAAGCCTCAGCTGAAATGAGGTTCCCTCCTACTGAATACCTTGTATCCCTGTAGGAAGAGGCAATCCCTGCTGTCAAACTTCACAATTAAAAAACTTAAGATAAATAAAAAGACACTTATCACTGTGCCTTTTTTAGATGGGAACAGAGATTAAAGAATTTGTCTGGGTCACCTAGCAGCAGAACAAAATGAATGTAGATTTTCTGAGTCCTAGCTCAGCAACTTGACTACAAAGCATTTATTCTGTTTAAGTGACCAGAAGCAGTTAAGCCAGCAAGACTTGTTATCTTTATTCAAACTAGCCAAAATGCTTATTTAAGACCATATATTTTCTGGTGGCTGAAATACCACTTCTGGGGACCTCTCTGCCATGTTATTTTGTAGAGTTTTAATTAGTTTGATGCCAGTAGTGATTGGATTTACCCCTCTCCAGAAGAGCACGGGGCTCAATCCCAAGAATCCATGGATCTGTGACTGATGTTTGAAAGACTGTATGCAGGATCCTCTGTTTCTAGCACCATCAACCAGAGCCCTGCAAGAGACTGTGGCTTCCCTGGATTGACAGCTGACTGCTGCCAAGGGGAACAAATGCTGTGTATAGATTTGCCTATTTCCTCATGCAAGTCTCTCACCAAGAAAAGGCTCGTTAGGAGGTGGGAGGGAGGGGAGGTTGCTGCAGAAGATAAAAAGAGCAGCACAATCCCACTAACTGCATATCTAAAGATAGTATTGTTTGAAACAATGAAAACAGACAGGATAACAACCACCACTCCTTATTTCCCTCTCCCAGAACATCTTTCCCTGGGAATACATGTATCACCTGGAATAAGTGTCGGGTCTGTATTGCTGTTACAGGTAGTGCTGGAAGCATACGGTAGTAGTAACTACAGTAGATAATTTCTTAATAGTTTACAATGAATAAGAAGCATTCATTTTAAAATTGAACAAAGCAGGCCAAAATTTCCAAGACCAGAGTTTCTCATGCCACTGCCAGACTAGCTTCAAGCCTTCCTGGTGACATGTCAGTCACTAAGAATCCTCATGGCTTAGCACACTGAAAAAGACCTGCTGCTTATTAAAAGTCTACAGGCTAGACAATCTAATCAAGGAAATGGCATGTACTTCAGTGAACCCCAGCTTCTGCCTACCAGAGGATGGCCATGCAGACATGGCAACGTGTGAGTCATAGACCTGCAGTGTACATATGATAACAAGCAATGTGGTGTCTACAGTTCAAAGCAGTATCATTTGTGAACCATTGTATGTCTGAGACCTCCATCCCAGCAGTCTGACTGCTACAGTTTCCATTACTTTTTGTTCATCATCATGAAGCAACAACCTCTAGTGTTTCAGCCCAAGAAAGAGTGCAGTTTCCTCTCCACATCAGAGAGTGCTCTAATATTAGTGCTTTTCAAAACAGGACATCAACTGCTATCCCAGAACTACTAAAAAGCAAACCAAAAACAAAAGCCAAAGCCTCCTCATCATTATACACTGCAAATATTTTGGTCCCGCATGTCAAACAAGCTTAGTTTTGACACAGGCTTCTAAAGTTTCCGCTGACTTGGCAATCAACACCCCTGTCTCACAAGCTTCTTAATATCCTAAAATTCCACAGCTGAGCAGCAAGAAATGATTTGATGAGGGATGATGGATTAATTAATCTCACGTATCTGTTTAAGGGAACGACAGGAATGAAATAATTTAAAGCTAAAGGTCTTTGCACGTCTTTCTTCTGAAAGACTCTTTGTACCAAATGCTATGAATTCATGTTACTCTGCCACCAGTGCAGCTTTTGCAATGTGGCAGTGGCAGCAAATAACATATAAACTTGTGGTGAACTGTCATGAACATTTAATTTGATGCTAAACACGTTTCCAGCAAGGAATAGACAGAGATGTTGTCTAGGTGTTAAAGTACTTTTGTATCACTGAATTGCTATCACAAGTGTCCCATGCCTTCCAACAGGAGGCTGCAGTTTCTGCAACAAATTGATTTTTTTAATCATGGTTTTTGGCACTTTCTAGAGGCCTCATATTCAGCTAATGGCTCTAGCACAAGTTTACAAACCCAGAGGCAGACTGGATGCTAGGACAACATTGCCATTCCTCCCAGGGAGCGATTGGAGGTCTGTCAGACCAGCTAGGGTCAATGCAGAAAACTTTCCAGGAACCCACAGAAGTTTTTATTTTTCTGTAGCCTTTTAGCTGTCTGGCAGGGACTGGAAACTCCTGCTTGCATCAGTCCTTAAGAGGGCTGGCCCATGCTAGTGCTCTGTGAAGAATGCTCTGAGATTCGAAGAAGACCACAGCTTCACATGCAGGCCATGTGCCCTGGCGGCAGCAGTCTCCACTCCATGCAGATGTTTCAATTTGCCACTTTCAAAGCAGATGTGTCAGAACTAGCAAACCTGGGAGGTGACCACACTTATATCCCTGAGGGACCAACTGCAGAAAGAATTTGATGAGCAAACTCGTGCTCCTGCTATTGCAGCAGAAAACATGGGCAGAGATGCTTCCTCACCTCTTTACAGTAGCTGTAATCATCACCCTTTAGATGACTAGGCAGCTACACAGTACCCTCCCCCACTCATCTTTGCAATGTGATTAGAAATGCAAGGATTTTGTCTTAACACAGTAAGGAAGTCACACATGAAGGCTCTACATCAAGGCATTTGAGAATTATGTTCATTACATACCATATAATAAGATAAATAATCCTCTTCAGAAATGTTGGTTTCTATCTATAATAACACTGATGTTATCACAAGAACAGTTCTTACAGCACTTTGGAAAAAGTACAGTGAAAAAGCAGAGTGCTGTATATTTGCATTCAGATATCACACTGAGATCCTCGGGTACTAAAAATGCTATAACCATTTTTTTTCCAAATATCATATATTGCATCCTTGAAATACAATCAATCTCAACTAGAGACTTGGGCAGAAACAGACCAAGCATGAGGTATGTCCCACAGAAATTTATATCCTTATTTCTATGTAGAAGTACAATTTTTCACATAATTAAAAATAATATTTACCATACTTTCACAAGTTTATCTGCTCCTCAAATCATCTGTGCAAAGTCAGAGTAGATGGGACTCTGATGGGACTTCCATAAGTATGGATGCCCCATGCCCACAGAGAATACACTGCATTGTTCCAGGAAAAAAAAAAAAGAACTAGAAATGCATCTTATTTTAGGATCATGATCTGCTTGGATTGTTTGAAGGTGATATCATCCCTAAACACCAAATATATGAAAAGCAGGAATTTGAGTTGATACCAATGCAGTGATCAGCATACATACAGAACCACAGAATCACAGAACGGTGGGGGTTGGAAGGGACCTTGAGAGATCATCTTGTCCAACCCCCCTGCGTGAGCAGGCACACCCAGAGCAGGGGGCACAGGACCGCGTCCAGGCAGGGTTTGAATGTCTCCAGGGAAGGAGACTCCACAGCCTCTCTGGGCAGCCTGTGCCGCTGCTCTGGCACCCGCACAGGAAAGGAGTTTTTCCTCATATTTAAGTGGAACTTCCTGCGTTCCAAGTTGTGGCCGTTGCCCCTTGTCCTGTCATCGGGCACCACTGAGAAGAGTCCAGTTCCATCTTCTTGACACCCACCCTACAGATACTTATAAACATTTATAAGGTGTCCCCCTCAGTCTTCTCTTCTCCAGGCTGAACAAACCCAGGTCTCTCAGCCTTTCCTCATAAGGGAGATGCTCCAGTGCCCTGATCATCTTTGTGGCTCTCTGCTGGACTTGCTCAAGCAGCTCCCTGTCCTTCTGGAACTGGGGGGCCCAGAACTGGACACCGTACTCCAAATGTGGCCTCACTAGGGCAGGATAGAGGGGCATGGATGACCTCCCTCCACCTGCTGGCCACACTCCTTTTAATGCAGCCCAGGACACCGCTGGCCTTCTTGGGCATGAGGGCACAGCGCTGGCTCAGGGTCACTTGCTGTCCACCAACACTCCCAGGGCCTTCTCAGCAGAGCCGCTTTCCAGCAGGTCAGCCCTAGCCTGTACTGGTGCCTGGGGTTGTTCCTCCCCAGGTGCAGGACCTTGCACTTGCTTTTGTTGAATTTATCAGGTTCCCCTTGGCCCAGCTCTCCAGCCTGTCCAGGTCTCATTGGACCATTCACAAAGACACTCCTCCTCTCCACATTCAGGACTTCTGGAAAGGGATCATCACTGGGAAAGCTAGCAAAGCACTCATCACTGATGGAACACACAGGAGGAATAACGTTTACAAGTGATAAGCCCTACATACATACATACATACACACATACATAAATACAGTTCTTAACATGTCTGTGTATTTTGGGCTCACTTCTCATGATGTGCTCTCTTTAACTGCCCCTGTTTCAACCATGATTATCCTGAGCAATAGGAGTTCATTTCTGTTTGGAAAGCACTCTTTGGCTGTCACGCTACTTACTGCATTGGGTAATGAGCACAGCTTTTATCTATTCATTCCAGTTGGACTTCTCAAAAGTAAGTCAAAGTAGATGAAGGCAAAGTTTTACATGGAAAGAGTATGAAGTGATTTTAGTGTTTCAATTTTGTGGTGGCCTATCTCAAACATTTTAAATTGTTTTAAGTTTCTTCAAGCACTTCAAATTAGGCATAAGTCTTGCAACACTCAGAACCACACCATATATATCATACTATGAACCCATCTATTTCAGACATCTAAATTCCAACTTGGATAAAACACAGAAATTATTTCAAATATTCAAATTTTAAAAAGTAATGTTCACACTGGCATAACAAGCTGAACAGTCAGTCATAGAAAGCAACCTGTGACAAAACATGGAAAACCCCAGCCATTTATGAGACTATAGCCAGACATCCTAAACACACATTTGGCTGGCAGTCTGGAAAATACCAGGTTTAAATGCCAATATTTGCACTTGACACTACACTAAATGCATAGATCCTTTAACATGATACTTTGCTTGAGTCAGGATCCTGTGTCCATAAAGATATTAGCGCTAAAACACAGATGTCCCAGCAGTTTAAGAAATGGAAACTGAGTTACTGATGTGTTGCTGGGGTTTTATGGAAGCAGCTACATTATGGAAAAGTGTTCAATTAAAGTTTCATTTTTAAAATGCTGTTTTGTGAATGAGATATCGTCCAGATAGACAAACTATTTACTATTTGCTTGTAAGGCACTTTGGTTATCATACAAATGGCTGTTGATGAAATTTATCATGAAATAAAGACTCACTCTCAGCAGAGGGTAACAGGAAAAGCTCAAATATGGAAAATATCTTTAATGTTACTTGAAGAAACAGTTTTCTCATGATTTTCACTGCTATTTTGGTGGAGAAACCAAAGCCCCCAATTTATTTCCCTCTTTTCCTGTGAAAAGGTTTTAATATTACATGCTCACTTGTTCTTTTAGAAAAACATGGATTCTCTTTTTCCTTAAAACCACATTTCTTTGGTAAAAAACTAGAGACATTTAACAGAAACTGAAAATTCTTCTTGAGAGAAAATAGTCCACGCTAGGTTTAAAAATCTTTTGACAGGAAACCGTTGGCCAGCTCTACTCTTAGAAGCTTCTTGGCCTTTTATTGGTGAAGAATTTGCTGTCTGAGAGCTGTCAATGGTTTATAGCATCCTTTATGGCATAAAGAGTACCTCAGCACATTTCAGCAGTGATTTCCACCTCAAGTTGAGCATTTCAGTAGTGAGAGATTGTTTCAATGCTTCTGATGTGTTTTTCCTCATTGCATCCCAAGAGCAGTGGGACAAGAGGAGCAATGAAATAAACTAGTAAGACTATTTACCTGCAGAATTAAGATGGCTTTTAACAAGAGCAGATTTCTAATTCTGTTTTAGAAAGAAGGTGAATTCTTTTCTAACACAAGACAGTGCCATGTCCTGCTGAGCTGATTACTGTATCTGACACGTCAGTTTATGTAACAGAGAAGACATCATTGTTTTAGACGGTACTAGCAAATATACTTTGAGTACAGAGTCTCATATTCGGCTCCAGCCTCAGACATTAGATAGCTTTGCAGCCTGCCTCCTGCTCCATGACACTATGTGCAACACACAGGGGACAGCGGGTTTCAGTGGTCTGCTGACTACCTGTGCTTTGTCCACAGGTATACACCTTAGAAAAGGCTGTGGCTCTACACTGAGTTTCTGCAAGAAAAAAACATCCTAACTACACGGAAGTGTGAGGTGGGAGTCAACTTGTTAACCTGCCTCTTGATGCGAGTGACTTGATGTGTGTGCTAATATGCCTCCATGGAGGAGGCACAGGGTAAATCAGTTGCACTGGAGAAGGATTACAGCAACTAATGGCATATTCAGGCTAGCTCTAATTTTCATCATCTACTGATAACGACTGCAGTGAAGACACAATAGGACAGGCTCCAGCAAGTAGTCTGTGGAAAAACATCCTTTTCCCCAGAGCATTTTGTCATGTTACGCATGTTCTACTCCCAAATGCAGACAATGATTTTCTCTTTTCTATACCTAATTCTTATCATCAAATAACTGACTTCACTCCAGTGCTGAATCTGTGTTGTTGCCTTTGCTCCCCTTGCGAGCAACATGAAACTGAAAAAGCATGATTCTGATTGTTGCCAACTGATACCACCTTCTCTCAGAACAAGGAAACCCCTGCAAGTGAGTCCATGCTTCTGCAAGTGAAAATAAGTTTACTGCATAAGGGGTATAGAGTATAGAAAAAAAATGGCTGTCTTATTTTTGTATGAATATTTCCACTACCCCATGACTCTCTGCCAAACTGAGTCTCTTTCTCCCTAAAACCAAATTAAAGTATCCTCACTGGATGGCATGATTTCTTGGTGGTTTTTATAGCCAGCTACAGGAAAATTAAGTTACGTGCATTTTAGTCACAAAGTCTTGTTTCAGGTTCAACAAAACTGGGAAGTGATTAATCCTCTTCTAAAATATTCCAGATGAGAGCTGACAAACACACACACAAAACCCCTCAAATGGCTGCTCCACAGCAAGGCAGTTCACTGTATTAACTAGATGAAACTGCACAGGGGTCTGTAAATAAAACAGCTAGATTTTTCAGCTCCAATAGAACAGTATGTTAATAAAAGATAAAGGAAGGAGGTTTAAATGTATGTGTTTCCTAAAGATAAGACACAAGCAGACACTGAAACGCATCATGTTCTACTGAATTTTGCAGTTGGTTTAAAAGGTAATTGGCAGACCAATTCCTAGAGGCCAGGGCTACACACAGTAACCTTGAGGAACACAGGCCATGAAGCCAGAAAACCCTCTTTCTGAGCACTATATCATATAACCTGTTTGACGAACTCCTTCCAGTACCTCCCCATCATTGAAGTCTACATTTAGTGTGGAAAGAATATACGTGTATCTGCCATTTTCTCTGTTTGCAAACAATGAAGTATACAGTGCAGGTCAACAGAGTAGCAGAAGGGAGGTCATGGCTACACAACCTTCTCAGTATGCCTGCCTGTGACTACCTTGCCACCAGCCTGCATTCCTGAGCTTCCTCTGTCACACAACACTAGGGGTATATTTGCAGCTCACAAGGCTATACTTCTGATCCTGAGAGCTAGCTTGCTATAGCTACACAACGCTGCATTGTGCCATGTAGACATAACTCACATTTCTTGTAATGCAACCTCCGTCCTAGATGGAGTTGTGATGATTACATTTCATCAACCATGCTGCTCGCAACAATCTAATTATGAAGAAGAAACTTAACAGGGCCCCAAAATCGTGAAGACTGAAACACATCTCAGATGTACAGTTTTAATGCTTGTTCTCAGTCAACTACCATTGCTTCAGCACTGTGCATCAGTATGCTTTCATGCATGATCCCATCACTACCGGTCAGTAAGGACAGTCAGGCAAAGTGGAATTAGAAAGCAGACTGCCATCTGTATGTTGAAACTATTCTTTACTTTTCCAAAGGTCTCATATACACATTCTGCAGGAAAGAACAGATCTTTTAGAAAGATCTTATTGAAAGAAATTCTCAGCATCATCATTTTTATATGTGTGTAGAAGATATTATTTTGTAATCTGAATCTGTTGAAAATGTATAATTGAAATAAGCCTCTCATTTTTTTCCAAAGGAAGGAAGGAAGGAAGAAAAAAAACAATAATAGTTTGCGTTCAAAGCTTTGATAGTCACTTGGCATTCTGCTGTACTTAATGATAGCTCTACAGAGAAACACAGTTACTGTCTTATGTGGGAAAGCATATTTGTGGCTGAGAAAGTGCTGCAAAAATTGCGAAGAGAGCTTTGATAATATTATACCACATTTTCACCCCAGTTTTTACAGCCAATTCATTTAGTCAAAAGTCATGTTTTCTGCTTCTTATTTTTCATTTCATAGCCCCTGATTTAATGTTTTAGTTCTGGGCTGAATATTTTGTGTGATGAAAGGGACCAAGACACAACTAAGACTGTCATGCGTTGTGAAGTTTCATTACTTCAGCTCATTCCATGAGAGGGTTCTTGAATCAAAGCACAGGTTATATTGTATCGCTTTTGTATTTCCAGTTCTCTTCTAACCCAGTCAGGCCTCCTTCACTATGTAGGTGCCTTTATCACAGGCATGCTTTCTAACAAATCACTTTTCCAGCAGCACATCAAAGTTCCCTTGGGATTCACACTTCTGCACTTTAAGAAACCTCCTGTTTAGCAACTCACAAAATATGTTGTTCCTCCACTGAACAGTCTCCCAAGCTCCTCAAGCTGAACTCTCACTTCTTGCACTGCAAACACTACACTATTTGCTACTGCTGGAAAGACTGCTTTTGTCTGTACTTTCTTTTTCATTTACAGCCTCCTTCATACCTATCCAAAGCGGGGTGTATTGTCTGCCCGAAGTTCAGACACAGCTTGTTCTACTGTGTATCATTCTGCTTCACTGCAGATGTTTTCCCGTAGTAGCTAATGAAAAGACAAGGTTCCAGCTCCTACGTTTTGGGAAGAAAGACCCCAAGTGATTTTGCATCTGATTCAAGCCACTGCAGTTTCTGGGATTTTTTTCTCTTGATTTCAGTAGGATTTCCACTGAGCTCTCAATCTACTTCTAGAAAAAGCCAATGGATTGTGAATTGTATTACCCTCCATTGCTTCAGCATTTGAGGTTTACTGATAGAAAACAGACAGTAAAGCCAAACCCTTCAATCATAACACACCTTTTAAGAGGGAGAGCTGAAAGCTGGTAATGAGTTTCTTGATTTTTGTCGTATTTCAAGTATCATTGTGTTGTTGCTGTGGCTGTTGTGTTTCCTATCAGAATGGCCTTTAATTTTAAACATGTTATGGTGATCTAACTTCCCTATCTCCTGGGATTTCCTCAGAAAATGGAGAATGAGAGCTTTTACAACTTAAAAGACACTGTTCTCCACTTTCTAATAAGGGCTTCTTTCCTCCACTATGTTAGCTACTAAAGTTAAACAAATATTCAACAAACAAACAAAACATTAAAAGGGCTCAATTTTTTTCTCTTAGATTACATGCAATTATTTTATTCATTTAACAATTATAGCCTTGCCTTTCAGGCTGCGCAAGATTTTTTTTTTTTTTTTTTGTCTTTTTAATGTAAAGAACAAACCAAATCCTTCTGCTTCCTTTATTTTAAAATCTTGCATTTCCTCAGACCATACCATCTGTAAGGGAGAATAAAGCAGGACAAGAATTTATTGCCTGGACTATGGGGATGGGGAAACTGGAGGTCGCTCTCTCTTCTGTTACATGTAGGAACCTGTTGAAAGTTGTCTGTTTACATTTTTTGGCTTAACCCCTAACCACATTTCTTGCCTTAGTTTAGTAGAAGCTAATGCAAAAGAAATCCAGTTGGAAGAGTCCATCATAACCCTTCAGTGTGTACCCCTTTTGCCTACACTAGTGTGAAGGGTTTGACTCCCTGTCCAGCAAGGGTAGCTAGAAGCTTGGCACTGAGCACTGCTGGTACTCAAGTGACTTTGTCTTCTTTGGGATAACCATAGTCAGATCCCATTGTCCCCTTTCTTTACCATCAGAAGCTGCTATTGAGTTCCAGACTTCTAAACATAAAGTCCTTATGAGACCTATTGTTTATTTTCTGGGGGAGGAGTTGCCCAACTTGGTTTCTTTGAGCAAGAAGATATGAAAAGCCAAATGTGACCATTAGTAATCATCAGGATGCTGTAGTTCACTTCTATACGCCACCACAATTATTTCCTGGAAAAATTAATTGGAGAGTGAATCCCTGTATCAGCTCTTCACAGCCTCCAAACAAAGGAGCCCACCTACTGCTGGCGTATCTTCAGGCAATCTGTCATGCACTCCAGCTGCCATTTGTGGCAGCTTAAGTTGTCAGAAAAATACAACCAATACCCAAGTCAGCTCCTTAACCTAGTACCTGGTCGCAGGAAAGAGCCCCACATATATGCTTTCACAAGCAAAGCACATGTCGTCTTGCCTTAACTCTCCACATCTCCTGGAGATTACATCCAGAGGCTGGGATTGTGATGTGACATATTTTAATGCAGAATCACTGCAGTATGATCCCCAATGTGATTAGCACAGCTCAGTCTTAGTTGGGATATTATGGCTTAGATTATTCCTATTAGTTTCCAACTGATCTTGGAACGCAAGTATTACATCTGATTTTAATGAAACCTTAGACTTCGTTGCTTTCAGTCAGCTAATGAAATAGTTGAACCTTCCCATGACTTGCTGTAATTATAACAAAGGCTGTGCATTATCATGTACAATGCTAACCTCTTTACAAGATGTAAAATTAATCTTCCAGTACTTGTGTACTGATATGTTTGGAAATGTAAACTGAGGAGTGAAAAGAAATTAATGCTACCCTGGGTGAAATGTGAATCTACCTGGCACAGAGGCTTTCACACAGCACAGTCTGGCACAGTCTCTTGGTTACATGTAACTTTATGTTAACAGGAAAAGTCACTTTAAAATCTGTTTTGTTCATGAAAGCCTCAAGCACATATGCAATTTAATCACATTTAGATGACATTTTAAAGCACTTGTGAAAAAACAGAAGTGTATTGTAAGAAAAAAAAAATTCAAGGTGGAGACATCACCAAGGTCTTGAAAGGAATTTCTTGGTTTCAACATGCAAAAAAAATTTGCATTTGCAAGAGCTTTTCTAAAGACTCTGGCAAGACAGTGTACTTTCAAGACTGAAAACGATTTCCATTTGGGTGGCTTGTTTGCTGGCTTCTGTAAAACAGCTTGGTGGTCCCAGGACAGCTCTTACTGGACTAATGTTCTTCACACAAAAGCCACCACAGTAATTGGCATTAACTGTAATTGGCATTAACTTTTCCCTGCTTTGGCAGCCTCATCTGAGAAACCAAAAATCAAATACACAATATGGGCTGAATTGCCCTTAATGGCCCCTCCACAACAGGGCTAAGGGCATACTGAGGGTAAGGAATTGTGTTTGTTTGTGGAGACAGGCAGAGAACTGCAATTTTTTCCACTGTCCAGTCTACAGAGAGATTAAAGGGCTACTGAGTGATCAATCAAGAGACAGAGCACTATCAGATGTCTTTGGAGAAATGGGGCATTTTAGTGGCAAGCACCAGGAAATCCCTCTCCACTACTGAGCTGCAAGGTGGTCTTAGTCATATCAGTCTCTGTGCCTCCTGGTATAGGTACACCTGTTTCAAAATATCATCTCTCTGGCAAAGCATTCACAGCTGGAAAGGGCTCTTTAAATATTACCAACTCTAGTGGAGAGTTTCTCAAAATTTAGAAATATTTTTAAACTCCTGGGGCAGGGGTGTGTGTGCAAAGTTACCCTGTTTACAAACCAATACAAATTTGAAAAGGTTCACTCCTTTACCTCTCTTTTCCAGTGTTCTGTTTCTTTGCTTGTGGGCAAAGGTTTACATGCAGGGCTTTTTCACACTTTTGAAAGACTACCAAGGGTCCACAGAGCAAAGGTTGATAAGCACAAGCACTAACCTATGATAAAATCCTTACTGACAGAAAGAGCCAGGAGTGAACAACGCTGAACCAGGTTTCGTTCTTGCCAAAGCTTGCAGCTATATTGTTTGTGGTTGCACCAGTGGCTGATGTTCACTGCTACCAATGGCTTGCTTTATACAGTAAGCAAGCTCTTAACCATGGAAAGGCAAGCTAATTTGCCTTAAAGCATTTTAAAACCACAGTGACTTTCTCCTTCCTGGTAAGTAGAGATAGAGAGCAACTACACAGGTCCAGCAACACCGAAGCAGCAGTACAAAACCATTCTGTCAAAAACATTGTCCCCAAGGATTGCTGCTGCGCATGGGTGTTCACAGGCAGACCTCCATGTTAGCCCAGGTCCATTGGTTGTACATAGGCCTGAGGTGATAAAATTTTGACCCTGGATTTTTGAGGGTTTCCAGTGAGAACAAACAGACTGTACTCAGTTCTCTTTCCACCCAGATAAACAGTTATATCCTAGTATTTAGTAAGATTTTAACCACAGCCTTATAACTATATCCTTTCCTTAAAAAAAAATCCCTACAGTTTTTAACAACAGCATAGTGAAGGACTACTCCTTCAAATGAATTACGGACATTTGCAGATGGAAAGTCTAAATGCTATTACATACAAAACATACAGGGGAGGCTCATGCATCCGTGCATCAGAAGTTTGACTATATGCCTTTGCTCAGTCTGCTTATGCCTTCATACCTCAAATCATTCAAATACTGTTTGTAAATTCAGTATGAACACCTTTCTGTCTTGCCTGCCCTGTATTTCACACAGACACACATACATACTAACACTCCAGGCATTCAGTCTGAATTACTAATTTCAAATGCAAGCAAACCAGCTGTTGTCAACTATTAATTTGTATGGCCATGTCACCGAGGATCCCAAAGTATGGGATCACTGTTGTGCTAGGCTTTGCACAGGTACGGAAGAAAACAGTGACCTGCTTTAATGTATTTCCAGGATGTAGCTATACACTTTTTAAACTCCACAAGCTCCCAGGCTCACAAGAAACAGAAACAATTACTGATAAGCCAGCAGTGGTTACCAGTGTTTAAGTCAAACTCCTTAGACTTCCATAGATGTAAACTTGTAGCTGTTTTCTAAGGTCAGTTAACTAACTCCTATTTAAATCAAAATCACCAGCACAACTCTATATGCCAAGCTGGATACTCTTTCACTGATGCAGTCCCTTTTCTGCTATGTCATTCCATTTGGAAACATGAAGAGGAGTTGATCTGGAATGGATCACGTCCCTCTAGTATTAAAATCTTATTAACAAAAGTATGGAAATTGCAAGTGATTGGGGCAAAATAGATAGTTACAAAGTAATCCTATACAAGGAGCAGAGGACTATATATAGAAGGAAACCTACAAATATCGTTGATCTATCAGCACTTAGGATTGCCCTCATCACCATCAAGTTCATAATTCCCCTTCCCTGGAATTGAGGACCTTATGTTCCTGTAAATTAGTTAAAGTCTTCCAGTCATTTCTGTGTTACGCAATATATATTCATTCTCTCTCCACAAATGTGATGGAAATATTTGTGTTCAAATTCTTCATATAGTCACCTTTGTGCTGAGGTCTGCTACGGAAGAACTTAAAATTTTCAAGGTAAAAGTCTCTCAAACTTTGAAGTCCCTAAAAAATGGAATTCCTAATTAGACGACTTGGGTGACTTCACTAGAGTTACTGCAACTGTGCCAGTGGTAATACCGTTTCAGTTCAGCAATGAACTTGCATTTACTCTTAGGAAGCTCCTTGATGGTGTTACTGAAAAGGTCCCAAATCTACTGCATAATATGCTAAACTAGCCACCAAATTAAGAGAGCTCCAAACTTAAACTAAAGCAGAGTTCGTCCAATCTTAATATTTAGGGCAACAGTCTGACTCTCCAAACCAATGAGGTACATATAAGATGTATAAAGAAAGGGTGCTGTAGAATAACAACCTCATGCCCATATTAATTCAAAAATACAAATAACTAGCTTATGGCCTGGCCTCTCATAAACAAAAATTATTTTATTTTCAGGATTAGGAACTTCCCTTCTTTTTCCTCCTATGACCTATTTTATGGTACTTTTTTCTGATAAATAAACTGTAGGAATAAAACATTGATTTATAATAAAAGGAAATTAATTTCTTTCATAAAACTGGTAAGAAAGGGCAAGCCTCTCATGGCATCCTGCAGATACTGGTCTACATAATTACAGATATTTAGATGGAGCTTTCTGTGGCAGTGACCATGTTTTCTCCTATTTTTGCAATGTCAAGCACAAAAGGGGCTTGCTCGCTTCTACCATACAAGGCATCATAAACAATAACGACTGATACTCCCTGTCAGTGATGGCAGCCAAGAGTTTCTGCTTTTGACTTCTAGTGCTCATGTGGCCATTAAGTTCAACTTCTGCAAGGCTTATCTTCCCATACACAAAACAAAGCAACATATGATTGCTACTCCTTGGGGCTCACTTTTGTCTAGACACTTTGATATAGTGAAGAAAGGTTTCCAGTTGCATGACCAGTACTGCTGAGGGCTGCAGGCAGTAAATTCACCTCTTCAACTGTATTTCTCAAAAGCCTGACAAGTGCTTGTTCAAATAAGTTCTTGTTGTTGACTGATAAGTCCTACTCCTTCGTAAGGAGTGACAAAATGGGTGAGGTTGGAAGGCACCTCTGGATATCACCTAGTCCAACACCACTTCTCAAAGCAAGGCCAACAGAATAGGTTGCCTAGGACCTTTTCCTGAGATGGAAATAGCACCTCTTCTTCTATCGGTGGTAAAGCCAGCAGGATTCCAGAACAAAGGAAGAACAACTTTGGGAGTCTTTCCTTGACCTAAGCTCTCTTTATGAATCTGTAAGGTGGAGAAGTGAGTGACTATGCTTTTCCATTCAGTCTGCTGTAGACAAGTACTTTGATGTCCACCCCAAACATAGCAAGCACTACTGATTACATGAACTGTGTCAGAGCTGTTAGCAAGAAATCAATAAATCTCCTTATGCTTAAGACTATGAGAGATACAGGAGTCAAGTGGATAAAGCTGAGCACTCAGAAGCCTGTTGATTAGTGTTCTGTTCCCAGTTCATATCAAGTTACTTCAAAAAATGTGCTGTACTGTGGAGTGTTTTGAGATCCCATGGATACAACAGTCCTCAGTCCCATTCAGACACACTCTAATTCACAGCAGGGCATGAAGTGCTGTTAAAACTACATTGCACCCCTGACAACATGATGCATGTGCCAATTTTTTTAACTGTGCTTATTATCAGATTATACAAAATTACATGCAGAGAAAATTATACTTCATTAGTTAATTCAGCATAAATGATACAAAACTGCTCAGAAAGATAATTCCTAAACAATGCTACAGTTGTTATAGTCCAAAAAGCCGATCCAGCCCACCTCAAGCAAATATTAAAATAAATCTAGAAAAAAATTGTTATCATCAATGTTGACCCTTTTTTATATCCAATTTATTTGCTTGTATCTTATTTACTAGGCTGTTTCGCAGAAGACTCATTATAATGTTAAAGCACCAAAATTTAATGATCCTTAAGAGAATCATAACTGACAGGTGACACCCTCACACAGCACTATTTAATATCTTCATCAACAGCATAGACAGTGGGATCGAGTGCACCCTCAGCAAGTTTGCAGATGACACCAAGCTGAGTGACACACCCGAGGGACGGGATGTCATCCAGAGAGACCTGGACAAGCTGGAGAGGTTTGCCTGAGAGAACCTCATGAGGTTCAACAAGGCCAAGTGCAAGGTCCTGCACCTGGGTCAGGGCAACCCCTGGTATCAATACAGGCTGGGGGATGAAGGGATTGAGAGCAGCCCTGCAGAGAAGGACTTGGGGGTACTGGTGAGCAAAAAGCTGGACATGAGCCAACAATGTGCGCTCGCAGCCCAGAAAGCCAACCGTATCCTGGGCTGCATCAAAAGCAGCGTGGCCAGCAGGGCGAGGGAGGGGATTCTGCCCCTCTGCTCCGCTCTGGTGAGACCCCACCTGGAGTGCTGCGTCCAGCTCTGGAGCCCCCAACACAGAAAGGACATGGACCTGTTGGAGTGGGTCCAGAGGAGGGCCACAAAGATGATCAGGGGGCTGAAGCACCTCTCCTGTGAAGACAGGCTGAGAGAGTTGGGGTTGTTCATCCTGGAGAAGAGAAGGCTGCGGGGAGACCTTATTGCGGCCTTCTAGCACTTAAAGGGGGACTATAGAAAAGATGGGGATGATCTCTTTAGCAAGGCCTGTTGTGACAGGACAAGGGGTAATGGTTTTAAACTAAAGGAGGGTAGGTTTAGACTGGATACAAGGAAGAAATTTTTTACACTGAGGGTGGTGAGACACTGGCACAGGTTGCCCAGAGAGGTGGTAGATGCCCCATCCCTAGAAACATTCAAGGTCAGGTTGGACGGGGCTCTGATCAACCTGCTCTAGTTGAAGATGTCCCTGCTCAGTGCAGGGGGGTTGGACTAGATGACCTCTAAAGGTCCCCTCCAACCTAAACCATTCTATGATTACATGATTCTGATTACAACTGACTTCTACATGAATAGATGACCTACTTTAAAAGAAATGTTGTAGCCAAAAATACTGTACCATCAACTATAAACACAGAAGTTACCATTAACAAGATAAGCAGTTTAGGAAATTAACTTAACAATGAGTGGAGACATTTAGAATGGTTATGCCAACTTTTCATCAAACAATATTGGCTTTCTAAAAACAAGTTGTAAGGATCCGCTATTCCTCACATTTTCACTAAACTACAGATGGATATCTGTACAGCTAAGCTGTCTGCTAAGCAAGCAGTTGTGGGAAGGATCTGGCTAGGTCCCTTAAAGTGGGCTAGCTAGCGATTGCCTAGCTAAAGATTTTTTTTCTCTAGATTTTAGGCATTTCCTTGAGTACTATGAAAGCACAGCAGACACCCTTGAAAGAAAGATTGAGAGGCTCTATGCTTGTAAGTGGATTTTCAAGAGACAGGTGAGTTTGACTTTTTCTGAAGACAAAAAAATGAAGAGGCTGATTTTAGATTTAAAGTAAGCAGCTCACAAAAATGTAGTGGTAGGTACTGAACAGTAACATGATCACATTTCATGAGCTACAGAGTGCTTCTGTGTGAACTTCTGTTTTCTTGTGAAACGGGCAGAGATTGAAAGCTACTTTCAACTTTCATCTAACCTATCAGTTGTGCTTCCTTATGCACAGCCTCAAACTGGAGCTTACTAGAGTTATGAAAATTATTTGAACTTTGCCTCCTGAGAAATATAGAGGAATGAGTGGCAAGCAGGTGGTTTTCTGAGGACCCCTC
This sequence comes from Anhinga rufa, assembly GCA_013400875.1. Lineage (NCBI taxonomy): Eukaryota > Metazoa > Chordata > Aves > Suliformes > Anhingidae > Anhinga > Anhinga rufa. The sequence continues at coordinate 50,296 of VZTV01037309.1, forward strand.
TTTAATTGAGAATGATCAATTAAAAAAAAATAAATTATAAAATGTCCCTTAGTGTCATTTCTTCTATAAAGCACATCCAAATTGTGATACCAGTATCCCCTTCATGCTGAGAGAGAACAGGAGGCCATAATATTGCATGCTTGGCAACAAAGCAGAGGATGAAATCTCTACCTGTACTATGTGCAACCTTTAAATATAAATAAATACACCAGTTGTGAAATAAAAGTGTGCAAGACAAGTTTCCAGGGCTCTGTGACTGATTAGGAATTAATCTAAATTGAAATCAAAGCAGATAATCCTTTTTTCAGTAGTTTATACAAATTAATTTACATAGCACTGGCCTTCACTATACCATCCACTATGTATACTAGCAATGATACAGCACATCTTCCCATGATCAAATAGTTGGAAAATATAAGAAAAAGAGCAAAGAATAATTTGTAAAATAAATCAGCCATAAAAGTATGAAAAAGCATCTGATAGCCTACTTGCTCATTTGCTTTATAAGACTGAATTTTTTTTTTTTTTTTTCCCTGAATTGGGAGAATTCCAATGCTAAATTATGGGTAGCCTGGTTGGATAATCACAGAAGTGTCTTTATAGCAGCTATTTGTATTAGCATATACTTAAAAAGGCTCAAGCTAGTCATCAGTTTTAGCCAAGAAATATTAGTGTTTGGCTGTACTTTTAGTAGATAACTTCATCAGGTTGAGTTGGTTGAGAAGTGTATTATACCATCTTCAGGGTTCATCATACAAGTTCCTCATGCTAGAAAGTGATTTAACCCACATTTAATAAATGCTCATTGTGGCTGGCAAAGAGGAGGCATGGAACATCAAGTTCATTTTGGAGTGGATACAATAGGTCAGGATATGTTGGCTTAAGGACCTTACATAACTAATTGTTTAAAGCAGTGCACCCAGAAACAGGTTAGGTTCAAAAAAAGAAAAGTTCGAATAAGAAATTTCAGGTGACTGAGGTCTGATCCTGAAATGAAGTTCGTATTGGCACAGTGCGTACCCTTTCTTCAAGACCATGGTTTTGCAGCGTATTTTCTAAGGACTGCAACACAGAAACACAGCAGGAATGCAATGACTAGACTAGAAAGAAGCAGAGGGAGCTAACTACCAGTCAAGACTTAGCAGATGAAGAATTTTCTCTCTTTTCTTATGGGACAGAATATAAAATACGGGTGACATGAATCTACTGTGATGATTTTAAAATTGAGGCATTCTCTAAGGAAGAATGAAGCTCTTTCAAAAGAGCAGAGAAAGCTTTTAACAAAGGGAAAATGACAGAAAAGAGGCTGTTTTGAATGGGCTCTGGGGATTTAACGTATCTTTTGTAAAAATCTGATCTGCTATTACTATCCTCTGAGTAAGAGAGTTTATTGTACTTTAATAATGACACAAACCGTGTGTTTGAATATTGTGTGCTTCTGTAATTGATTGCTGACAACGTATTGTTGAATTCTGTAGCTGCAAACGGTTGCTCTGGATAACTGCTTAGAAAAACGGTACAGTGTGTGAAGCAAAAGATGGAATGACAACATTGCAACCACAAGGACATCGCATGTTGAAGGCCAAATCCTACAGATACTTGCTACTGTGAGGATGTCCCTCACCACAATAAGTACAATGCCCAGTGACAAGCAGTTACAGGATTAAGTTATGCATAGTCAATGGAATGACCAGTGATGAAGGGCAATAAAAACGAGTGCAAAAAAAAGCGCTGAAAAATGGCATGTCATTCATACAGTCCCACTATTGAAAAAACTTTTCTTAGCCTAGGTAATTTTTCTGAGCTTCAAAGGGAAAGAAAAGAACACCTGTGGCAACCATAAAGACCATACAGAAACACCAACTGTTTCCGAATAAGAAGTGAGCTAGGCAGACAAGCATTATCCCAGCAGTATATGGGAAGGGGAGCAAATTATAGAATATCTTGCCAGATCTTCCCAAAGCAAAGTAAGGTAAACAAGCCAAATGGCTATCACTAGAAGATCTCATTAGAACTTTTCATTAAGTATCACTTATAGAAGCATAATAGTTCAGGCCTAATAGAACAGCAGGTATGACAGTAAAAGTGGAGAAGTGGTTTTTGCTCAAGCAGTATAGATTTGAGGGGGAAAAAAGGAAGAGAAATGGGCTTTGCACTTTGCCACAGCCTTAAAAATGCCAGGCACTAGTGGTCTAAACTGAGGGAGCAAATTCTGAATCAGGAAATACCTTGAGTAACCTACCTGATAGAAATTTTCTGTTAACTACTCCTTTTTGCTTACAGCAAGTAGACTCCAGCTGATGTGTTTTGGGAGATTTCAATTACAGCACACTGAAAGCCTCGGACAGTGAGCTGCAGGTCCTTCCATTAACAGCCTCTGCACTGTCTTTTATTGCATACTATCAGGAGGGTTGTCCCTCCTGATATTTTTCCCTTACTTTTAACTATACTACTTTCTGATATTATTTTTTCTGTCTCCTTTCTAATAGCACCTTTAAGAGATTTGTAGACTTGTCTCCCCAACACACTTAATTGTTGCTTAGAAAGTTTATTACATAGTTGTTAACTTTCAATATGTTTCTAGTAGTCAGCTGGAATTTAATTATAGTAACTATCCAAGTAAATCTGACTCTGTAGATTAAATAACAGCTACTCTTAAGTAAATAACATTTGAATATTCTACCCCTTTCTCCGTCATACACAGACATTACCTGGAGTACAAACAACCTTGCAAAACACCCCATTTCCTCGCTGTTCGGTTTCATTAGATATTGTTCTAGCACTCATTTGTTTTATTAGAACCCTAGGATCATTTGGGACGGAAAAGACCTTGGGAGGTCTCTAGGCCAAGCTCCTGCTCAAAGCAGGCCCAGATATGATGAGATCAGGTCTAGTTGGGACAGATACACAATCATCCCCTTTTTAAATCATGAAGCTTGGAGCCTTGGTACGGGACAGGAACAGGGTGATTAATGGTTGATTGTAGTGAGCATTGTGCCTTTAAGCAGAGTGGGTGTTCTAATTCTGACCACCATGGACTAAGGAAACTGGTGTTACAGAATGATCATTTGGGGTTAACGTATGATATTTGGAACATCTGAAACCTGTTATTTTTCCTAGCTGAGGTTTATCCTGAAGCTTCATAAACTTTCCATTTTAAATTACAGAGCTTCCTTTTTTAACTATAATAAACTTTTATCTTAAAATGGTGTGCGCCTTTTAATCATTCCAAAGTATTTACTTTAATTAGGTTTTAAAAACCCTGCAGAAGACAGCACTGTTCTTAATTTTGGCTGTGAGAGTTTGTTCTGCATTCAGCCAGCAGCAGTTCCTAATACCCCTGCTGAACTTCAGCCAAATGGAGCATTTGAGGCAAAGCAAGATGGCGTGAATTCAAAAAAGGAGACTTGTTTTCATGAAAACATTGGTCCAGTTTTATGGCATTATCTATAATCCACTGGTTTAGTAGAAGAAAAGAGTCTTCATCTTTCTCTACAGACATGCAGCATGTGGCATTCTTGGAGTGTCAATATTTTCTTGGTTTTCCCATGCATCATTAAAATTCGAAGTTCAGAAGTCCTGAGCATCTCCAACTCAGCAAAAAAACCTTGGGAGCTGCAAACACTTACCCCTTGACAAATTAGGATCAAATGATATGTCCAACCAGACGGGGAAAAAAAAAAAGAAATAAAAAAAAAAGAAAAAAAGAAAAGGTTCTTATCTTGAGTTGCTGGAACTTCCTACCCGAGTCTATAACAGCAGCAAAACCATGAAAACTAAGATTTTAACTGAGGTTATCAGTTAAAGTAACAGATAATTGTGGAGCTTGGAGTTCATAGCAAGTACTCTCCCAGGTTAAAACCCAAGATGCCTTTTTTCTCTGGCATTTTAAATCAAGGTAGTTAAATTGGCTTAGCCAGTCTTAGAGTTAACACACACAATAGCAAATTTTACCAGAGTGTAAGACTTTTCTATCCGAGCAATCCAAATAGTTCTGGCCCTTTTTTTGTGTGGGGTCATGCAAACAAGACCTGAGATGGGAGAGACTATGGGTTGAACTAATTTCTGCATCCCTTCCTTACTTGCACCTGATGTTTTCTGATACTGGACTAACTGTTGGCCACAGCCAGAGGTACCAAGATCGGCATGAAAAGGTGTGGATTAATATTCTCTTGTTTATTCTGAAGAGACCTTCTAGCAAAGAAAAACTATTACTGCTTTTTATTTAGGACTCCTTTCAGTGGGCCAGGGTCACTGGAAAGCATTAACTCCTGCACAGCCCTTTTGTAAAGACTTCCTATTACTCCAGCTCTTCAAGCAGGAAGAGTCTCCAGCTACAGACATCCTCTGACATGAAAAAAAGAGAAAGTTGTTTCCTCCAGTTCTTTCCGGGAATATTGTAGAAAAAGACACCAACACAGTGAGGCCTAGTGGCTTTTACCCTTCTCCCACTCAATGCATCTGAAACTTCATAGGCTTTGAAAACAGATTTCTTGTAAACTGGACTGGGGAACAGGGTTATCAGTGCTCACACATGGAGGAGTGAGTGGTTGCTTTGGCTGGGTTATAGTCCTTGGCTCTCAAAAAGAGAAAATGGGAACCAAAATACCTTAATTTAAGGATCAACTTAATATACGGGTCACAGAGTAATTGCATTTCCCTGGAGTGCTAGGGCTTGAAAAATAAAGATGCTTGTAATATAGATTCCTGGGTTTTAGATTGCCCTATATTCAATGGTATGTACGTTTTCTGCATTAGCATTAGGCTCTTTTTCAGTTAGTCTTTGTTCGTGTTTGTGCTCTTAGATGTCAGTTCTGCACAGGAATAATGAGGCTAATAAACCTCACAGATGTATACTTGCCTAGTGACATTTAAGAATTCTGGAAAGTGAATCATATTATTTATTAATCTGGCCTCTAGTCCTAATTTAGTCTCAGAACAATAGACTGGTTTCCTACCTAAAAAGAGGTAATGTAGCCCTTAGATGATATGACTTAAAGTACACTTGTAATTGAAGGGTAAGAAATATCCAAGTAAATCACACATTCTGAAAATGCCAACCTGACTTTTTTTAAATTTTGCTGAGGTGGTGACATTGGGGCTGAAAATGCTCTCACTTCCACTAGTGCAAAGCCCCAATTTGCACTAGCCTAAGCAATATAAGGACACATTGAATTTTAAACACACCACTCTCCTTAGCATGTGGGCATGGAACTACTGAAATACGTAACACTTGCTATGTACTTAAGTATCTTGCCAGTGTGAGACCCAAAATAAAGCTGCATGCCACTAAGGTCATTGTAGACTTTTAAATAGATTCAAACTGATAAGCTGCAAAGTCAAGCCATGGATTCTAATTACTTTTTATATTATGTGATATGTGTTTCTCTGGCAGTATGCAAAGACCTGAAACTAAATGTCTTTCTGATAATACTATTTGTAATGATTCCTTTACAAACTGGTGCAGCACATCACTTTTGTTCACGTGGAATTGGAAAGCACAGATTAGGCAGACATTTTTGCCAAAGACCAGTACCTT
>VZTV01037335.1:6615-50053 GCA_013400875.1 Anhinga rufa
GGGCGTCGGGGAACCGGGGCTGGAGCCCTCCGGAGGGGCGCTGGGAGCAGCTTTTGGGGCTGGAGCCCCGGGGGCGGGATTGGGGCCGGGGGCCGGGCAGGGCGAGCCCCGGCTGCCGGCTGGGAGCCCCCTCGGCAGCCCAGTGTCCCTGTAGCCTCGCGGGGCAGGGGGCTGGCAGAGCCCCGCTCCCAGCCTAGCCGGTGTCCGGGGCATGGTGTCCTGTCCTCAAGACCCTGCGGCTGGAGGGCACCGGGCTCCCGCGTCCAGGCACCGCTCTGCCCACGTGGGCTACTGCAGACACACTTGCACCAGGGTGGTGGAGACCTTGCCCTGGTCCCTGTGTTGTGCCACAGCCTGGTTGGGGCTGGAGGGCTGTGAGCTGCCCTGCCAGTAGTCCCCTTACCCTGGATGGCTGTTGCAAGCCAGAGCCAGGATGCTGCTGGACTCTGTGCTGGGAGGGTTTGTAGGGGTCACTTGTCTGTAGCCACATGCCAAAGTTGACCTTGCAGCCCTGCACGTTTGCCCTCTGGCTCTTGGAGCTGCTGGCTGGGTGGTAGCATCGCTGCTAGCGCAGCAATTCTCTCGTAGTGCCCCTCGAGCAGGCATTGGTCCAGTGGGTCACCAGCAGCCCTCCATCTTGGAGAGTGCTCTGGAAAATGCCTGGCCTCAATAGCATTTTGCTGCAATCCTCCATGCCTGGCCCTTGGGACCAGGGAGGTGCTCTGCCCTCCCCCCCTACCCCCCCCGCCTCGCTCTCCTCCAGCATGCCGTGCACTCGCGCCGCCGCAACATGGCGCCTGGCTTGTTCTGCCACCCACCGAGGCCGGGTGGTCCCCATGCACCAGCTGTCCTGGGGCCATTGCACCCACTGGTCTTCAACCCTGGCGTGGGGAGACCCGGGTAATGGAGTGGAATGGATTGGCAGATGGTGGCCATAGTGGTTCTCTCCCCTGCATGGAGCAGGACTTAGGTGATGTGATGAGATGTGGATGTGATGCTGCTGGTGACTTGTCCCAGCCTCACTGGGTGGCACTGGTGCAGGTGGGCTAAGAGAGCACCTGGGGCCCTGTGCCGCTTCCCTGGTGCGGGGAGGCTCAGTACCAGGGGGTTTCGCGGGCTGTGCACGCATGCGCAGAAGACTCAGTGCGGCTCCTTGATCCGATTGTTCACTGGCCTGCAAAGCTCCAAGAGGTCGATGTCGCTTGGTGCATCCCAGCAGTGTTGCTCCAGCTGGGCTGGTGCCTCATGGGTGGTGGCCAGGTGAGCTCTTGGTGCTGGGGCAGAGCTGGCCTGTTCCCTGCTGCCAGGTGGTAGCTTGGTGAAGTGGGTGCTGGAAGCTGTTGCATTTTGGGAGCCTGGAAATCCTAGCTCTTTGGGGAGGCCGGTCTTCCCTGGAGTGATGCTTGGTGGCTGGAAAACGGAGTTAAAGATTGCATCCCTGGGGAATGGGGCAGGGGTTGAACAGAAGTGGCCCCTGCTCTCCATCGGGCCACCTCCAGGTGTGTGTAGGGAGGGGGATGGCCCAGTCTACCCTGCTAGATAGTCCGCAGCCTTGCTGGGTGCATTTGTCATGCTGCACCTGGAGGTGGCTGAGGATGCTTGGGAGGTGGTAGGCTGAGACTGGTGGGGGAGCATCCCCATCCCTGCTGGGGTTGCTGTTGGAAAGCTCTTTCTCTGCCAGGATCCATCACAAATAATGTTGTGGGTGCTGAGCTCCTGGTTGGGCTCTGTGGTGGCCACTCTGAGCCTGCGGGAGCCCCCTGAATGCTTGTTTTTTCCTGTACACCCTCTGGGCCAACCAGGAGCCATTCCTCACCGCAGAAGGAGCTAAGGGTGGCGCAAGGAGTGACCTTGTGTTCAGGGTCCCAGCATGGACTGGGGAGCTTAATCCCACATCCCACCTAAATTCTTGCCCAGAGCTTCCCTTGATAAAGAGCGATAAATGTTTAGTGCAAAGTGGAATCCTTCAGTCCCAGCATATGCAGGAGGGTGTGTTGGAATATCTTCCCACACTGTGTGGATAACGCTGTGAGATCCTGGCACTGCGGACGCTCCTCCATTTTTTTTTTTTTTTTTTATTCNGCTCCCAAATTCAGCCTTTCCCTTTATCTTATCTGCACACCCCTGGATCTCGCAGCCCCTTCCTGCCCGGTGACATGGGGAGGACAGGAATGCCTCTCGCTCCTCTCGAGGTCGTTAATGGGAATGTTAAACAAACAGGGCCTAATGTCAGTCCCTGCTGTTCCTCACCAGACACCTCCCCAAACGGGATCCCTCCCCACTTGCTGCTATCTTCTGTTTAGTTTTCCAGGCAGCCGCCAATCTGCGTGACAGCGTATGTCCCTCCGCTCCCAAGGGGTAGCGCTGCCTAGGTGCTGCACACCCCTGTTACAGGCGGAACTTTTTCCGGCAGCTGGAGGAGCTTGCTTGCTTACTGTAGATGCTACGTGTTGTGTTTGCGGCCATACTGCAATAAGGGCCTCTGTATGTTCACCCTGCTGTCCTGGGTGTCTGACACAGAAGTGTTGCTTCTACTCCAGAAGTTCATCCTTGCTCTCCCAGGAGGTCACTGGGAAGTTGTAGGCCCATGGGGAGTGGGGGAAATCTGGAGCTGGCTGTCTAAATGCCCAAAGCAGGCGGCTGAAATCTGTGGTTATCCCATGTGTCCTCTTGGCCCCTTCCCTCTGAATGGTGGTCGGTCTCAAGGGCCTGCTTGCAGCTCCACATGTGGTGGCTGCTGCTGTCATGGTAGAGCTTGGACATCGTGGACTGCTGAACATGGAAAGCATCAAACGTGAGGTTGTGCTGGGTGGGCAGAGCCCAGGTGAGGACCAGGAGAACTTGCCTGGCTAAACTCTGCTAGGAGAGGATCATCTTCCCTGTTGGTCCAGACAGGCTGCAGTGTTACCCATTAGAGTTAGAAAAGGCTCTGTTAGGGGAGGCAGAAGGCTCTTGGCTTCCAGACAGCCTTCTCAGTAGCGAGTACTTCATCCCTGGCCTTTCTTAGCTGTTGCACGCCAGGGCTGCCAGAACCACCCAGGAATGCCACTGGTGAGCAGCCTGCGTTGCGTGCTGGATGTCTGTAGCACTTCATGGACTGGTGCCAGGCATCTCTTGATTTCTGTAATCTCTGCTTGAGTGGACCTAGATACCTTTTGCATGCGTGGATTCTAGCTCTCTGACTTGAAACAAATAAGGTTAATGTAATTTCTGAGGTCAAATGCCTCTGTGATGCTGCTGTTTGCTACAGAGAACTTGAAGGTGTAGTAGTTATGGTCACCACTTGATAATCTTCTAGTACTTGGTCTGGCTGAACCAGGAGGGTGCTTCAGAGCTGTTTTCATGCATCATAAAAGTCCCCTCAATGTTAGAAGCAGCTTTCCGTTAGTGACAGATTGTTGGCTGAGCAAATAACCCTGAAGTCACCATGCACGCAGAGGTTCTGGGAATGGGTGTGTTCCCAGACCTCCTCTTGGTCTATCAATGAGTTGCTCTTACTGGGGGAGAGATGCGAGAATCTCCCCATTATATCCTCATGTCCTGGTGCCTCTGTAAATACCCTGTAAAGGAGCTTCCTTCTCCTGCCTTGCTCTTTCAAATCTAAGTTTCTTAGATGTGATCCTAAGTTGCTTTGAGCATCAGTATCCCGGCTGATACTTTGAGTATCAGTCCCTGTGATGGGGTGACTGTTCTTCCTCCTGCTACCTGGCTGTGTAGCTGGTCTGGTAAACGAGACCCAGCTTCAGAAATGAGTCTTCCTCCTTGGCTAATCTGAGGAGCTGCTGAGCAGAGCTTTCCCTGCTTGGCCTCAAAATGAAGGGGTTTCTGGGTGGTGCCTGTGGAAGTTATGAAGGGCCGAACCCAAAGGCTCCCTTGCTAGCAAGGGACTCTGCTTTCCCCTCACCAAAGTAGGAAGGTGATGTCTGGAAGGTAGCTAAGAGTGGTTTAGGCTTTGCTGTCCTTCCTCATGCCTCTGCTAGAGGAACTGGCACTGTGGGAAGTTGTGTGACTCTTGCTGGAACTGGTTATGGAGATCTTTTGGAGCCAAAAGATCCTTTGGGCTTGCTGATCTTGGCCATGCCAAGTCATAAAGACTTTGACATGGATCACGGAGCAGTACTTCTGCCTGTCCTGGACCTCTGAGTGCCTGAAGTAATGGCTTCGGCTTGAAGCCTCACCAGGGCATGAGCGTGCAAGCGAGGTGATCAGCACCTTCTCTCCAGGAGTACCAGGCACTAGTTGGGACCCAGTAGCCTTCTTGGATGTGGAGGTGAGCAGTTTCAAAAGTGTGTTCCCAGGGATGCCTGTACATCATAGGCCACCGCTGGAGCAGGAAAGTACCTTCTGCAGCAGCTGCCACCGTTACATGAGGATGGCTCATGTGGCAGAGGCTATAAGTGGAAAGAATTTATGTGGGCTTTAAAACATCCGTTATGCCACATGGGATGGCTGAAACTGAATTCCTCCTGCATGCCCAGTGCTGTGAAGATGGACCAGGTGAGGGAGCAGGGCAGTGGGACACAGCCCCAGCACTGGAGCTGCTGAATCTGGGCCATGCTGAGGTGCATCAGCATAGCTGTGATCCTGAGCCAGCCCAGCATGCCTGACGAGGAGGGACCCTGGGGCAGGCAGCGGTACCAGCACTGTGAGGAGATGTGTGCCAGGTGACTGTGCCCTTGGCATGGCAGAGGTGGATGCCGCAGGCTTGGTGAGGACACTTTGACCACTGCACTGCAGGGTCATGGCGTGGTTGAGAGGCTGCCTCTCCCAGGGCCTGCTGTCCTCCTCAGCTCAGCCCCAACGGAGTGGGGTCTTGTGGTGCTTTGGATGATGACCAGGTGGCAGGTGAGTGTGGAGCTAGAGGCTTGTACAAGGCCTGGGCTCTTCTTGGTGTATCTGGGGTGGTGAGACTTTCTTTGGCCCCAGGGCTCACCCCCTGGCTCTTGCTTGGAGACAAGAGCAGGGATGGTGCTTGCTCTGTCCATCTGTCTAGTGAACATCATCTCCTGTGGACAGGGACAAGATCTTGACCTCTGTTGTGTGCCCTGTGGGAAGGAATAGTCTCGCACCCAGCTGGCCAACTGTTATCCTGTGGTAGGGCAAGGTGGCAGGGCAAGGTGGCAGAGCATAGATAGGAGATCCTGCCTCCAGCCAGCTCAATGGCTGCTGTGGTGGGTTTCTCTAGAGGACAGTTGCATGGGACTGCATGTGCTGGCCTTGCACACTGCTCTCCCTGATCGCTGAACTGAAGCTTACCTGGCTGCAGGCTGTGACTGCTGAAAACCCAAGGACCCAGTAGGGCAGTCTTACCCATGTGGAGGATCTCCAGCCCTGCTGCATAGCCCAGAAGGGGCTACAGAAATGTGGCACCTCCTAGTTTGTGAGGGTACATTCCCTCCTATGCTGCAAAGGACGTGGTGATGGGTTCTTGCATTAGTGTGGGGTCAGGTCCTGGTACACTGCTGTGTGTCAGAAGCTGTTGGCCTGGGGGTGTGTGTCCTTCCCATCCGCTTTCAAGGGCGGGAGGTCAGTGTCTGTCTGAGAGTGAGACTCTTCTGGGTCACCTATAGCAGTGACTCAAAGTGCAGAGCAAGCTATGGACTTGGAGGGAGCACCCAGCTCCCCTGGGAGGTACTGGAGGAGGGAAGGAAACGTTACCTCCTAGGACTTCCCTGCCCACAGAAGGATGCCAGTGGGGAGCTGGCTGGGACATGACCTGTTTCTGGCAGGGGCCTTAAAACTTGGGCTGTGTGTTATACCTGTTCTTGCTCCCCAGGCTCTCCTTCTGGGCTGGTGGTCTTACCTCTGCCTTGCCCTCTGCCCTGTGCTGTACGGGCTGGGTGCCTGCCTGGGGTCTTGTGGGGAAGAGTGCCCTGTGGTGCAGAGGGAGATCAGGGCATGATGCTGGTTAGGGTTGGCATTTCTGGTCCATTTTTGGGTAGCGCAGTCCCTCCCCACTGCCTAGTGGCCCTGTATTGCCAACACCTGGACTGGTGCAACGGTGGCTTAGTCCTGTGCGTGCTAGTCATCCTACTGGTGTCCCCAAAGGTCTTCCTGTAATTGGGGTGACACTCCAGTAACTGCTGTCAGCAGCAGAGAGCTGCTGCAAACTTTCAGCTCACCATCAATTGGGTTTTGTGGAAGACTTGCTTGCTGTTGGGCTGTGGAGATGCCAGGCATGCTCCATGGAGCTGTGGTATGGCCACGAGGGCAGCACACTAAATCAGGTTGATTTGAGGAGAGATTTGTGTGCCTCTCTGGATGTGTCCTGGCTCTGTGGGCAGAGGAAGCACAGGACTAAAGTGCCCAGGAATTACCTTGTGGTGGGGTGAAGCAGACACAGCTGTACTTGCTTAAGGACCTGAGGTGGGAATGTAACTTGTGAGGGTCCTGCATCCAGACTGATGTCCTCTGCTCAGGGCAGAGGCTGGCAGGAACTTGTCTTGCCTCTGTGTCTGCTGCCAGGAGAACAAATGCCTGGGTGTGGGTAGGAGGAGCTGGTCTGCAGCAGGTTTACCCAGTGTGAGAGCTGTCTCTGTGGGTAAGGTCCATGGCTCCAGCTGATGGTGAAAGGTGTCTGTAGGTCCCCGAACATTGGAGGGTGGCAGATGTGCTGCTGGGTCTCTGGAGCTAGGATCTTAGTGCAGGGGGCTGGGTAGCGCAAGCATGGATGTGAGCATCCTTCAGCATGTTGGCTATGATATTTGTGCATGTCTCTAGTTTAGCAGACCTCTTGGCAAGGTGGAAGACTGCGATAGCATCCTGAGGATGCTCACCCAGCATCTCCCTGAGCTGCCCCGTTGGGATGGTAATCCCTTGGGACTTGTGGGGCTGGCCTCCCCAAATGTTTCAACAGCTTTGAACCCCTGGTATGGCCCAAGCTCCGCAGGGTGCCCTCCTTTCCATGAGATCCTGCAGAGTCACAGGGTTTGGGACTCGATAGTGGGGAGCAGGGGGGAGTCTCCATTGCAGAGCTGCACCAGCAGCACTTCCTCTGCTGGGCCGCGGACTATTCTTGGGTGCTGCCCTGTTGTGCCCAGACTTATCTGCTTCCATGCGCTTCCTGACCCCTGACTTCCCCCCNCTTCCTGCCTTGACCGCAGGGGTGGCTGAGCCCGTTGACATCCCCCTGCCTGACATGGGGGAAGAGCAATGCTGGGGAGGGGCAGTGTCATATGTGAAACACCCCAGCCTTGGGAACAAAATGCTTGTGCACTTGGGCTTGCTTGTGGTCAGCCTGCCTTCCTCCCCTTCCAGCGAGCAGGATGTTGGTCCTTGGGTGCCTTTCATGCAAAAGCCTGATTTCACAGGGAAATGCCTGAAGCCCTCCTTGCTTCAAGTGCTGGGGGAGGTTCCAGGCCCTCTTTCCCCTCTAGGGATGGGTGAAAATCTTTCTGGTTTGGGGGGAGGAGGGGTGGGGGAGGGAATGCCCTGTGGCTGCAGCTACTTGGGGCTTCCTGGCTGGAGCAGCTCTAGGTCTGATCCTGCACTGGGGCTCAGTGCTACCCTGCCTGCTGGCTGGCTTCATGAGCTGCCTGAGGACATCGGAGCCCTGCAAGTGCTGGAGCTGCCAGCTCTTGTAGCCTCTCTGCTCTTGAGCCCTGCTGGTGGGGGGGAAACTGAGGCATGGAGGGGTGAAGGAGCCTGTTAGCAAGCCCCTTCCCCTTGAGAGGCATGCTCCATGGCACTGAGGCTGCCCTGCTTTCCTGCCAAGCTGTCCCTAGCACATCAAACTCTTGGGAAACACAGGGGAAGGGAAAATTGGGGGAGACAGATGGCTGGTCTGTGCTAAGGAGCAAAACTGCCTAGTGCTAGGTCCACTTGGTGCAGTGGCAGGAACCCTGCAGCCCCACATCCCATATGGGGCAGGGAGATGAGGGTGCTATCCCATTTTTAAGCCCTGTGGCTGGGCTCCTGAGCATTTCCCTCCTTGCAGCCGTGTTTTGCAAGCTCGCCTCCCCGCCTTTTGCTGCCGTGCCTTATAAGTCCCGGCTCCTGGGGCAGCCGGCAGCCTTGATGCATTCCAGCAGCCTCACGTCAAGTGGCCCTAGCTGCATTGTGGTGGCCAGGGCTGGGGCTCTGTATCCCCCCTGTGGCTCTGCTGGTGGCCCCCTGAGAGGCACCCACTGGGATGCTCTGCCATGGGAATAGCTGTAGCCCATATGCCTGAGCTGCTGGGGTCTTGGGGTGGCTCCCTGAAGTGGGGGTTGCCTTTGGGATGCTGCGGCAGAGCTTGTCCCTGTCCTCAGCAGGATGGCGCAGGGCTCCCTTCTGCTGGTGGCATAGGAAGAAGGCTTGGTGGACATACTGGTGTGAACGAGTGGGAGATGGCTTGTCTCCAGGAAAAAATGGTGCGTAGCTGGGGGTGGCTTCCTGGAGAGGGGGAATGTAAAGTGCCATCCTGTGGATGAGGCACTAGAGTACTTTCCTGCTGTAGCTGTCTTTGGATGTCTCCTAACCACTGGTGGTAAAGGTTCATGTGCTCCGGGTGCTGGGGGTCTGGCCCCAGGACTTGCCCAATTTTGGGGTGCTGGAGTGGCCACAGCTGTGCAAAAGCAGGGCTGTGGGTAGTGCAGCTGAAGGGCTGATCTTGTAGAAGTGGAGGGTCAGTCTCGCTGGCTTCTGGGAGGATTTGGAGCAGTCTCTGACAAAAGCCCAGCCCTGGAGACCTACCAGAGCAGCCTCGCTGGAAGTGGGTACTTGTGCCTTTGCATCTAACATTTCTGACATAACTTGACCCTTGCTGGGCTGCAGAGCAGTGTCTGGCTCTGCTTGGGACTCCCTTTCAAGAGGCCTTATTTAAAAGCAGATGTGGCCAGGAGATGTGGATGTTCTAAGACCCATGCTGACCTCCTGGCAGTGCTGGAGCTGTGGTAGGAAGAGGCAGGTGTTTCTGCTTGACTTCTTTAAAGCCTTCGTGCTAAGTACCTGGCTGTGCTTGCACTAGGTGTGTGTCTCTTCTGGAAGACACAGCTGTGTAAGGACTGCTTTAGAGCTACTGAGGGCTTGAGCACTACATGGGTTTGTCCTTGTCCCTCCCTCCTCCTGCGTGGGAAGCTATGCTGGGATCCTCCCTCTTTAAGATATGGCCTAGATGGTCTTGTCCCTCCTGGCACAAATCCTGTTTTCCATGGCTCTCCTCCATCTCTGCCGGGTGTTTGGACCTTGGACCGGGGACATCCCCAGAGGGGGCAGGGATGGGGAAGGGAAAGCGTTTTCTGCAGGGCCTCCAGCAGAGTGACCCCGCTGGGCTGTCCTAGGCAAAAGCTGCTCCCCGCCCCACTGCCCTGATTCTCTCTGTGCAACCGTGTGTCCAGTTAAGATCAGTCATCCTGGGTGAGATGGGGTTGCTCTCACCTGGTATCATAAGTGGCTGGTAGCAGAGTCTAAGAGAGAGCATAAGAACAAGGTACTGCTGGAGGTCTGCTTCTGCTGTATCTTCTCCAAGCTCCTGCTGAACATGCAATTTGGCCCAGGCAGTTCCTGATCTAGCCCTGGATGCATATTTTCTTTTTTCTTTTGTCCTGTGGCTTTTCTAGCCGCTCTGCGGCGCGGCTGAATATCTACATAGATCTGATGTTTGGTGGCAGGGAGTTGAAGCAGGGCAAATATATTTAAACAGAAGCCTACTTGTCTTGGCACATTTTGTGCAAGGGCTGGAGGGCTGGATTCATCAGCCCTGTGTGGTCTTAGTGGCCTCTCAAAGCCTGCAGTACTTGGGCTGCAAAGGGTGACTGGAGAGTCGCAGTTCATTTAATCTGCTGGAAGATGCTTGTCCAGACCCTGTTGCCCTCATCTACAATTTGCTGGTTTTGGGAGCAGGGGGAGGAGGCTGGACCAGGGCTGCCCACAGTGCACAAGGTGCTCAGACTGGCAAGTTGCCTCCTGCTTTTCTCCTGTGGGATAACCTAGATCTCCTATGCTTTCTGATTGCTGCTGATCCCATGTTTATACCTGGTCTCGGAAGCGAGCTCCCTCTGGCTTACCTTACTCTGTCCCTTGAATGTATCACTTGGGTCCCTCCCTTCCCTGGATAACTTTGGTCTCGCTTTCCTCCTACCCTTTTCTAGATCACTTACGGATGTGCTGAATTGCAGCGATCTCGGAAAACCAACCACTTGGTCTCATTGTTTCTAACAAGCTCTTCTGAGCAGGGACCTTCCTTAGTCTGTCTTGAGAGCCTTGGGGAAACCTTGTCTGAAGATGTTGGCTGGTGGCATTTGGGATTGCCCAGGCTTGCTTTGGGGTGATGCCAGCCCTTGGGTTGGGTCTGTGAGTTGGCTGGGATCCCCTTTCCAGTGCCATGTATGGTGACAGACTGGACCTGGAGGTCAAGGGAAGCTTTTGGACTGCAAGAGAAAGTCTCTTGCTCCTGTCCTTGGCAGCAACTTATGGGGCTGGCATTAGGAGCTTGTTACCTCTGACAAAGAGCTTTCCTAGGCACCCGTGTTGCTCTTTTCAGGCTGTTGTAAGGGCTCTGAGTAGCTGACTTCCCCTTCCCTGAACAACTGTGTATCTTCCATTCTGTCATGCCTGTCGTAAGGACTTACCAAGCAACACATCATGGGACCATTTAGAGACCCAATAGGGATGCGGATTTCTATCTGCTTGGAAGAAACATCCATTCTGGGGTCTGAGCACACTGAAATATTGAAAAGGGATGGTGCTTTCACATGGCTGAGGCACATGTGTGCCACCACACTGCGCAGTCCTCCCCTGCAAGAGATGGACGTGCGTCTTCTGGGAATGCACTGCAGGCACTCCCTGTAGCTCATGCTGAAGCGCAAGCACCAAAGTCTTCAAGGCAGCCAGCAAGCCGAGAGACAGTGCCATTGCCTGCCCTGTCTCAGCTTGATGTGACCCTGGAGTAATGCATCGAAGCATCAAATGAGGGCCTGGGCTGAGTGGGCCTCGGCATGGAAAGTGTTTCTGAAGTGCTCCAGCTAGTATCCTCCTTCCCTAGACAGGGCAAAGCAAAAGCTGGGGTGTGTGGTAGGGCCATCCACACGGAGGGACCGGGGGAGGGGATGGGAAGGATGCCAGTGTTGGAGGGAAGGATGCTCAGTGGCTGCATTTTTCAGCAGTCTTGATGTGCCAGGCTGGAGAAGGGCTCTGCACTCTAAACAGGGTTGTAGCAGCCCACTGGGGTGTTCACTGGGTGGTGGCAGCCCTTAGTCTCAGCATGCATGGCGAGCAAGAGGGGCAGAGAACCTCAAGACTCTCATGACCACTGTTCATCCTGGAGGGCTTAAGCTGCCCCCCTGAGTTGATGTGAAGGGCACCTCTCTGCCCTGGCAGGACTGGCTTGGGCACAGGAGCCCAAAGAGGTGTGTGTTTTCTCCTGTAAAGAGGAGAAACTTCCCTGCTTGGAGGGGTCTGAATCTGGCTTGCCCCTAAAGAGTTACAAGGCTTTGCTGCATGCTTCTGTGTTTTCAGGTGGCTGCTGTCTCCAGCCCAGGAGCAGGGCAAGCATGTGCTGCTCGCTTTGGTGGCAAAAGAGTTGTAAGGAGGTGTTGGATACAACCCACTTTGTCTGGGGAAGGGGAAATAGCTGAGGAAAAACTAAGATGTGTGAGCAGAGTTCTTCTGCCCTGCAAACATAATGGGTTCATTCCAGACTGGAAACAGGCCAGGAGATGGGCTTTGGCTTAGGGCTCCTGGTCCTGCTGCATGTTCTGCTGCTCAAAAGTGTCTGGCACTGTTTGGTGCCCTTCTGAGCATTTGGGCATCAGTGCTGTTCAATGACCTTCTCATGGCTTGTTTGGGACTGGCTTGGTGGGTGGCATCCCCGTGCGATGAGAAGTGAGGAACACAAAGCTACATCTAATTCCCATAGTCTTCTGTCTTCCTTGCCTATCTGTCAGTGCTGGCTGAGCTGTGCTTGCTGTCTCCTGGTCCTTGTTCATGATGCCTAGTGGCTTGGTGAATTGTGCATAACTTCCCTTTCCAGCTCTGTGCTGATTTATAAGACGTCTTGGTAGCTTCATCACACTGCTTCCTATGGAGATAGGCTGCTGGCCAACACCTCCCAGTGCAGGGAGAAGGCGGCCATGATGGTCTGACTTTTCTCTGTTGAAAAGTCTTTTGAAGAGACTCTGTTGAAGAGACTTTTCTCAGGCTGTGAGCCTTCAGCACTGTTTCTTCTTCCTGGCTATTCATGTGAACTATTATAGATAACATCAACAGACTATCTATTGAAATCTTCCTCTGGTACTGTATTTTTGCTTATACACACTGAGTGCATTTGGACTTGGTACATGACTTCTACAGCTTGGAAAGAACAGCAGCCTACATGGACTTGGTGCAGCACAGCTGGCTTTTGGCTGGGCACAATAGAACAAACTCTGTAAGAACTGGTTTGGGAGCAACTTCTGAAGGGTCTGTGTGCTGGCGAAGGAGCTGGGATGCACCCAAAAATCATCCTCCTAATGATGTTCTGGGACTTTTGCAGAAGCCAAAAGATGGAAGTATAGCAGTGAGGTATTTTTCAAAATTGATGGCTGTCTTTGAATCAGTGCCTGAAGTAAAGTGGCAGGATAGGCTAAGGAAAGGAGATCTAGTGTATGATCTGTAGAAAGAGCTAGAGACACAACTGAGGTTTGTACTGGTCTCTTCTGGACCTTTGATACGTGTCAAACTCTGTTAGTGCTTTTGGCAGTGTATGGTCTTGTAGCAGTCTCTTCAAGCTTTAGTAATCAAGGTCCAGTCAGACTGGGGCTAGTGTCCATGCCCTAATCAACCCAGACTATTCTGTCAGAGACTGATTTTTTTTAAATTTTTTTAAAGGTCTAAATCCTTCATTGCAGGGAGGAAAGGACTGGGTGTAACTTATCCTGGACAGTGCCCCTCTAATGTAGGGAAGGGTTAGTGCCTGCAAGGCCACCTTTGGTGCAAGGTGTCCTACTCTTATTGCACCTAGCTTCTGAACTGTGCTCTGTACTCCCACTTTGGTACTGAGCATCTCCTTTCAGTAGACTTCGTTGACCTATCTCCTAGGTACGGACGCTGTTTGTCAGTGGCCTTCCTGTGGATATCAAGCCCAGAGAGCTCTACCTACTCTTCCGACCATTCAAGGTAAGAAGGTCTTCAAATTTGGTCTTTGGTGGAAAGATGCTGTCTTGTGGCCAACCTTGCAGCAAAGATCTCTGTCAGAGGGGAAGCAAGGATGAAGTAGGAAGGTAGGCCTTCTGTGAAAGCTTGGGGAATGTGGTATGAAACCAGGCATCCCATGGCTTGTGCCCAGCTGGGTAACCTCCCTTGGAGCCTGTTGAAATCATGCTGTCTCCAAGCTTGATGAAGGCTGCTTGGTCAGCCCTGCTGCCCAACTGGACCAGCCGTTCCTTGAGGATGTGTTCTGATCCCCTAACTGTCCGTCTTTCACTAGATCACCACATGGGCTGTCCTTGGGGGAAGTGGGGTTCCCTTGTTTGCATTCTTCTAGCACAGGGTGCTCTGTGCTCTCTAGGCACTAGCCAGGAAGGGTGCTCATCTTAGTAGCCTGATGAAGAAAAATTAAATGAAAAATGGGGTTTCTTCCCAAAGGGTCGGAATGGGCTGCTCTGCCCTTAGTCTAATCTCAGTCTTCTCTTTTGGTGGGAAAAAGGAGAAGTGTTAATGTACCTACTCCTGCTCCAAACCCTGCCTTATGAAGGGTTTGGTGCTACAGGAACTCCTGGAGCTGTCATGTCATGTCTCAGTAGTAGCTTGGCTCCTTCAGGAACCTGACACTGACTTGCTTTCTTCCCTTCTGCAGGGTTATGAAGGGTCACTGATCAAGCTAACTTCAAAGCAGGTACCTCCTTCTTCCAGCTTGGGTATTTTTGGCTTTTGCTAGAAAACCAGACATGCTGGGGGGGTGGGGAGAGATGGGGGACAGATACCACTTCACTATGTAAAGCATAGTCTGTGTTCAGCACCATGTATACAGCTGGGTTCTGCTCACCCCCGCTGTCCTGGTGGCTCCAAGCTCTCAGCATAGAATGTTCTGAGTTGGAAAGGACCCACAAGGATCATCAAGTCCAACTCCTGTCCCTGCACAGGACAACCCCAAATTCACACCATGTCTGTGAGGACCTTGTCCAAGTGCTTCTTGAATAGCGTTGGGCTTGGTGCCGTGACTGCCTCCCTGGGGAGCCTGTTCCAGCGCTCCACCACCCTCTGGGGGAAGAACCTTTCCCCAATACCCAACCTAACCCTCCCCTGGCACATCTTCCTGCCATTCCCTGGGTCCTGTCACTGGTCACCAGAGAGAAGAGATCAGCGCCTGCCCCTCCTCCTCCTCCCCTTGTGAGGAAGCTGCAGCCCGCCATGAGCTCTGCCCTCAGCCTACTCTGCTCCAGGCTGAACAAACCAAGTGACTATAGAATCGTAGAATGTGCTGAATGGCTCCATATCTTCTATTGCTGCCCAGGGTCATATGGGCTGGGTGAGAACTGATGCTCCAGCCTCAAACCCTGTGCTGCCAGAAACCTTTCCCAGTCCCATCCTCATCATGGCAGTAGTTCCCCTTGTGGGCAAGGGGTACCCTTGCTGGGGGCTAC
Source organism: Anhinga rufa (assembly GCA_013400875.1). Lineage (NCBI taxonomy): Eukaryota > Metazoa > Chordata > Aves > Suliformes > Anhingidae > Anhinga > Anhinga rufa. The sequence continues at coordinate 21,156 of VZTV01037335.1, forward strand.
CAGGGTGAGCAGTGCCCCCATGTGTAGGAATGCCAAAGCATTTTGGTGTGGTGGGAGCAGGCACAGAGCAGGAATCTTGGGCTGATGACCCAAAACCCTTTAAACAGAGCTTGAAGGCCCTTGGCAGTTTTAGATGGTCTCTTCTGCGTGCTGTAAGCTGTCTGGGACAGAGGGGGTGGCAAGGTAGCCTGAGGAACTGGAAGTGGCTTCTAAACTGAAATCAGCATTATTTCTTTTAGCCAGTTGGTTTTGTGACCTTTGACAGCCGGGCTGGTGCTGAAGCAGCAAAGAATGCCCTGAATGTGAGTACCTGAATGTGCTGGGAGGCTCTGGGGAGGGTTGGGGGCCTGTAGCTAGACCTGGAGCTGTTGGCTAGAGTGATGCTTGGCTTGTCCATAGCATAGGAAGGGTCAGGGTGTCTCAGCTGTGCCTTCAAGTATGGGAGGTAAATGATCCTGCAGCATCCCACCAGGGAAGCATGAGAGCTGTTTAAGGCTGACATTAGCCTGAGCAAATGGATGTGAACTGTCCCATGCTTAGTGTATGTGTGGTTTCTGACGACTGGAAGATTGCTTCAGGGCCTCTGAGGGCATGGGGAAAGAAGTTACTACTTTTCTCAATTTGGCATGCACCTCCTTACTCAACAGCTGGCCTCTGATAACAGGATCCAGGCTGTGAATCCTGTTCTTTATCCATTAAGTGCTTCCCCCTTGTATGGGGAAGAGTTGTGGACTGAGAGACACCCCCCTTGTTCAAAAGAACGTGGATTACCTGTGTGTGTTGATGTGTGGCCAGAGCTACTCTTCATGAAGCTTTTCCTCCTGCTGTCTGCACTGAGGTGGGGGCTCATCCTAGCTTCACTGCTTGACTTGAGCTTGCCTTGGAGTACCTTGTGCAGGCAGGTCTTCTCTGGCGAACCAAGCCTTAGCAAACAGATGAGAGGTGTTGGGGGCATAGGTGGTTCTTAAGCATATACAGGCATAGGGCAATACTCAGTTGACACCCTGTAAGGCTTTAATGAGGCGTGTGGAGCTCAAATTGAGTTTAGCATCAGCTTTTTGAGGCTTTAGGTCGAGCTTACCAGGGTATGTGGGTAGTGAAGCAGGCTCATAGCAAAGCTGGTCTGTCATGTGGCCATAGGACTTGCTTGGTGCTAGTGGTCTTGTTAAAGCTCACTTGCCAAATGCCTTGATGAAAAGTGTGTGGCAGTTCAGCAGAGCAGGTCCTTGTCCTGGACTCTGGCCTGCCAGGACATCTGCAACCAGAAGGTACTTCCTTCGGAAAGGAAAGAAACCAGCCTTCCCATGCTGCTATATTTCCATGGCGGGGGATGAAGCAGGGCCAGAGCTGTCTGGTACAGTCTCTCTAGCACATTCACAGCATTTCCAAACTGCTGTGGCTCAAGAAAAAGGCTTTAAGATGGTCAACATGGTGGGCATACACAAAATGATCCCCATCTCACGTGGGCCTGCAGAAGTAGGATCTAGGTAGCAAGACATACTGATCTGGTTCTGCTCTGCTGTAGACCTTGCCTTGGGCACGTGCTAGTGTCTCTGCCCAGGCTGGCAGTAGATGTAGCAGCACCACAGTTAGGAGCTCTAGTATAGGTGGTGTTATCCCAGCTCCAGCAGACAGATCTTTCCTGACCGGTATTGGTAGCCATCACTGCTATGCTGGCTGGTGAACTGTACGTAAGGAGCAAAACTGTGGAAGCAGTGGTCCTGGGCCAGCTAAATATAAAAATAAAGAATGTGGAAGCTTGAGTGTTGCAGTGAGGTGACAAAAATCTGGGCATGTGACTGCAGTGTGATGGCCTTGGTTCCCTGGCTGGGCTTTGCTCCATGAATAGACACAGCCTTGTGCTTGGACTGGAAACATAATCTTGGAGATTCCTGTGCTTTCTTCTGTGACAGGGCATCCGCTTCGACCCAGAGAACCCCCAGACCTTGCGGTTAGAGTTTGCTAAAGCCAACACAAAGATGGCCAAGAGCAAGCTGATGGCCACGCCAAACCCCACCAATATCCACCCTGCCTTGGGCGCACACTTCATTGCACGGGACCCCTGTGAGTATGCTGGAAGGGACTTTGAGGTTGTGGCTGGCCCAACCTGCTAGGTGCCCAACCCTGGGAATGCTGCCAGGATGGAAAGGAAACCATACCCACGTATGCTCTGGCTGAAATCTGCCTGGTGCAGGAAGGTCAGCGTGTTAGGGTTGCAGAAAAATAACAGGCATCTGGTAAGGCTTCTGGCCAACACTAGAAGTGCTGAGAGAGCAGAGTTGGTTTTGGTAGCTCAAGTGATACCTTAAGTCCTTCAAACCATCCCTAGGTGTGAAGCAGAAAGGATGAGTCCCGTGCCATGCATCCTCAGCATAGCCTGGCAGAGCGAGCAGCCCTGCTGAGGCTAGTTGGCAGCCTGTAACATGGTGCTGAGAGCCCTGTCTTCTGTCCTGCCATCCTGTGGTACCAGCACTGTGCTGTGTGTGTGAACTAGCCTGCCCAAAGCCTGTGTGGGGTGCTAAGCAGTGATGGAGCATGTTTCTGGCCTCTCTTGGCAAGGCTGGGAGGCCAGAGGAGCAGCTGGTCAAAGAGACGCTGCAGGGGGGCTATATTTTATACCTCACTGAGATGGCAGTGCAAAGCTTTAGTCTGGGATTAGAAATCCAGAGCATGTCCCTGAAGGAGGCTGTTGGGCTCAGCTACTGAGATGCTGTCACCTTGTTTCCTCCTGTCTAGATGATCTGACTGGAGCGGCTCTTATTCCGGCATCCCCAGAAGCGTGGGCTCCCTACCCACTGTACACCACGGAGCTAACCCCTGCCATCCCCCATGCCGCCTTCACATACCCAGCGGCTGCTGCTGCGGCCGCGGCTCTTCACGCTCAGGTGAGTTGTTCCCCGTGTCCTGTGCCAGGAACTGGGCTCTCATCTCTCCCCTGCCCCAGTGTTCGCTCCCGTGGGTCTCTGCTTGGCTGGTTCGACCCTGGCCTCCGCACCTTGGCTCCTGGGCAAAGCCTCCTCTCAGCTGAAGTGCATGGGGGCCCCTTAGCCCTGAGAAACCGCAGGGGAGATATCTACATGGACGAGAGCAGTCAGAGCTGGACGATGATTTCTGACCCTGCAGGTCCAGCTCACTTCCCTGCGAGAGGCAGGCAGATGGGAGAAAGTCAGGGCTCAATTTCTGGCTGGGTCTGCTGGTTCCTGTGGCCAGGGAATGGTGTGGGACTGCTGAGAGGAAAAACCACTTGCCAGCAAGTAAAATAGCTGTGAAATGTCCTCCCTGAAGACACAGTGAAGGCAACAGGCTTAGCTCAGTGCTAAGGGATCCCCTTGGGCCAAGTGACTCAAATACTTTTGAAGCTGGAGGAGGATGTCCTGCAGGAGAGGAGTGATCAGAGCCTTGCCACTCTGGAAAGGCTGGTGGTGGTGCACCCAGCTGCCTGGTGTCCCAGGGTATGCTTACTGGCACCGGAGGTGTAGGGATGCCTGTACTGGTCTGAAACTGGAATGCTTAAATGTATTGAGACAAACACCCCTGCTGAGCATGAAGTCCCTGAAACCATGGAAATGCAAAGGGAAATCCAAAACAGAGAATTAATGTCCTGATTCCAGGTTAAGGTGCTTGGTTTGGAGCACTTGTTCAGGAGAACCTGGAGGCCCTGTCCCTGCCCTGCTTGGTGTTACCAGCCAGCTGTGCTCACCTGCTTTGGTCTCTGCTCCTGTAGCAGTGCCATGGCGGACTAGGGCAGTGGCTCTTCCTTGCTTAAATTGAGAGGAAGAAGAGATGTGTCCCCTCACCTTGTCCACCTGGCCTACAGTCAGCTCAGCTGGCCCTTTGGCATCCTCTTGCTTCCCACAAGTGTTTTGACTGTAACTGCCCAGCTTCAACCTAAGCTTGTTTCCCCAAATGCAATATGGAGGCAGTGGAGGGGATGCAAGCTCCTGGCCTGTGTAGGCTTGTCTGTTCTGCCCCTCACACACCTGTAGGCCTCTGCTGCTTTTGCCCTTCTACTGGTGAGCTAGTGTTGGGCTGAAGCTCCTGCAGGGTAGGCAAGAAGTAAGTGGGGCCCAGGACTGGACCAGGCACTGACTTGTTCTTCCAAGGGCCTCCAGAGCCATGCTGGTCCTTCACTGGGAGGGTTGTACTTGCTGGTGTTCTTCAGAAGTTATTGATGGTGCCCATAACTACAGGGGTGTGCTCTGTTCCTGGGCTATCCAGGAGAGTAGGTATCTTCCTTTCCCTACCCCTTGTGTGTAGGGTGGTGGAGCCAAGGGCTGTTGCTGGTTGAATTGCCCCTGACAGGGAGGACCAGGAAAAAAGCCCTCTGGCCTGGCTAAGGTGGTTGAGGGAGGTGAAACCATTACTGCAGTTCCTTCAAGGATGATCATCCTTGTATGGGGACCCTGAGTGTAAAGGTTAGACAACAAAACTTTATGGTGCATGGTGAGAGAGAAAAACCCTCTGCTTTAGGAAAGCAGAGTTATCAAGGAGACCTTCAGCCAGATCTTTTCCCTCTGGGGTTTTAGCTTACCAACTGAAGAGCAGGAACTACTAGCTTTCAAAGAGGTCTTTCAGCCTGAAGAATGACCCTGAGGCTCCAGGGACTCCCTGTATAAGTAGGACTCCCTGCCCAAGAAGGTCCATAAGTAGGATGTCCCCCTAAGCCTTAGGGAGCCAGTATAGCCCCTCCAGGCTGTGGCCATGGCTGGACCCAGCTCTCTTCTGAAGAGCAGCTGGGCTGGCTGAGCAGTTACAGCTGCTCCTTGCTGCTGGTGGTGACCTCGCAGGGAGACATTCTGGTGCAGTATATGTTACCAATAAAGTTTTATGGAGTTAAACATTATTCAGGCTGGCAGCTCTGAGCTGCCCAGTCTCTAGGCTGGAGCCTTCTCCCTTGCAGAGCTGAGGCAGGGTGGAGCGAGTCGGTGAGATGACTTTTGCTCACAAACTGGGCTAAAAGCTGTAACCTTATTCTTGGTGTGCTGAGCCCTCTGCTCTCACTGGTAGGGGCTGGTTTGCTTTGCTGGCAGGCTGGTGGGCACATGGGTTGTTCTCCAGAACAGCTGCAGTTCTTCCTCCTGAGACTGGTGTTGGCTGGAGGATGTTCATGGGGATGGCCAGAGCTGTAGCAGCTCCATAGCAATCAGTCCTGAAGCAGGCATGAAGTTGGAGACTATAGCTAAAATGAGAGCTTGTTGCAAAAGACTTAAACCTGAAGTGCTCGTCCTCTCACAGCTCTGTCTTCAAGTCTGGTAGCAAGCAGGAGAGGAGGTGGCCACCATCTGAAATGCACCTATGTAACCTTCTGAAGAGCTGCCCAGAGAGCTGGCAGGAGTGACAAGGGGCAGGAGATGGCGTGAGGCTGGCCTGGCCTTGGCTCACGCATGGGGAGTCATTGGTAAGCTGCTCACAGATGAGACTGATGGTTGTTGCTCCTGGCACCACTGTGCCACGGTGATGCTCCTGGCAGACGGCCAGGCTGCTGTAGATGTGACTGTGGCCTTACCGCTAAGAGCCTCTATCTGTGGGGACTCCACTGACTTTAAGATTGTCCCATCTGCCTTCCCTCCCACCCTCTCTCAAATCCCTCCTTTGATGTCCCTAGTGAACTCCAGCCATGATGCCAGCGCAGGCTAGCCCTGAAGCTCAGAGCTGTCCCTGGAGATGGGACACCCTAGTGATGCCTTATTGCAGCTAGTGGAGTTGCTGTACTACAGCTCCATTCCTAGAAGTGTTAAGCATGATGGCAGCCACGTCTGGAAAGACTGGTAAGGTAACCATCTCTCCTCCAAGGTGCACCATGGGATTTGCAAGCTTCTGCCCATCTCTGTAGCCCATATCTCCTTGGCAACCCAGTGCATGGGCCTCACGCTACCCACCCACCATAGCCTGGGGAATGAGATACCAGGCCTTCTTTCTAACCCACATCTCCAACTTGGCAGCACATGACATGGCGCACACAGCATGGCACCATCTTACATCAACTCCTCCCAGCTGAGCCAGGCTCAGCCAGGTCCTGCCAGTGGGAGGGGAGCAGCCCGGTTGAGCTGGGGCAGAGACAACCCTGCCACTTAGCGTGAAAGAAACCTGGTTTCTCCCCAACCACGACCCCTCGAGGGCAAACAGAAATACACCTTGACCTCACTCCTGGCACACGGTGGGGGAGGTGAGTGACGTGATAGTGATAGCACATGACTAAATTCTAGTGGGCACGTTAGACAACAGCACTTGCCAGTCACGTTGTTCCAGAATTGCATACCGGGACAGACCCTGCCCTTAATCATGGGTCTAATCTTACCTCTTTCCTCCCTAGTTACTGGAAACGGAGCAAGTTCCTACCTGGAGCTTGGCTTCTCTCTTGCAACCTGAAATCACAGGCAGGACATGGGTCTTGTGAGCTGAGGGGAGAGCCTGGGAGAGATGGGAGAGGTGTAGGAAACTGGGAGCTTGGGAAGATGGCCTGGCCTGGGACTGGTTGGCTGGGAGGATGGTTGCTGTGGTCAGCACTAACTGAAGGAACAGAGTCACTTCTCCTTGCAGTGGTTCTGGGTAGACTCTTTTCATCTGTGTGGTAGTGATGTTGGGGAAAGAAGCCATCAAAGATGGGGGCCCAGGTCTGCCTTTGCTATTGGAAGACTGAGGTGCAAAGATGTGCCAAGTTGGTCTCCTTGGAAGATGGGGAGAGCTTGACACAAGCACAGAGACAATGACACAGCTTGTTTTGTTCTGCTGGGACTTGGTGAACAGTTTCACCTATTGCCTGTGTGATGGAGTTGGGCTGCATCGCGTCTCTGATGTGAAACCACTTGTTCTGAAGAGCCTCTAAGCCAGGCTCTGAGTGGGCAGTAGGAGACACCAGGGGCTGTCAATGCTTCTGGAGCAATTCTGCAAAGAGAAGCTTCCAGCTATGGGCAGGACTTGCCCTGGAAAGCAGGGGTTGGATGCAGGACTGTTTCATAAGAATGTGGCTGAGTCTGGTGGTGCTTGTAGGAGACTAGGATGATGTGTTGAGTACCCAGAGCCCAGGAGACTGTCTGTGATTGATGCTTCCAAGGCAGGGAAGCAAGCCATGGACTGAAAGCTCATAGATGCCAGTCCTTTTGGGGGTGGGCTGCCCAAGGTGCCCTCAGAGCATCCACATTGCTGCTGCTGGCAGCAGCCTTGTCTGGAGGCTTTGAGGAGATAGTGCAGGTGGGCCTCTGAAGCTCAGACCTGTCCCCACAAGCAGTGGGTGGAAGGAGCAGTCCTGCATCATGGCTATATGGTGGTGCAAGAGCCTAGCAGGACCCTGAGGCTTCCTAGCACTGAGCTGAGGCAGAGCCCATTGATGGAAGGAGAGGTCAGTGCTCCCAAAAAAACCTTTCCCTCTTGTTTGCTGCCTGGGCTTGCTCAGAGCAAGCTGGATCTCCTGAGTGGTGGCTGCTGTTGTGGATGGGCATGAGGCAGATCCCAGTGGCTGTGATCTGGTGCTGGCCCTAGAGAACTGGGAGCATTGGGAAGATCTGCTGGGGTGGCTGAGGGTGCTGTGCTCCTCAAGTACTGCCTTGTGTTGGGATGCTGCTGTTTGCTGGGTGTGTCACCATCTGGGTACCACCAGCCTGGCTGAGCCCTGGAGCATGAAGAAACGGCCACCATGGTGGATCTGCTGGATAATGGGGATCCTGCCTTTGTGCACCACTGACCTCTGGACTCCATGGTCCCATCTGCAAAATCTCCTGAACTTCGTGTTGTGGCAGCTAAGCTCTGATAGACCCTCCCTGGGATGGGAGGCTGGAGGCAGTGATGGACTTCCTGTGCCTAATAACTTGTTGCCTGTTTGGAGCTGTCATGTAGGCCTTCCCAGGACTATTTTTTCTGGGCAATTTCCATGCTTCCTGGAGGTGTTGAAGCACTCTTCTAGACCTTTGTAGTTATGGTGTCTTCCTAAACTCCAGTAACTTAGTGCTGGCATAGCTGGCCAAGCAGCCCTAAGCAAGCTCTCCCCAAGCAGCAGTTTCCTCCTAGCCAGAGAAAAGCAGGCAGGAGAGGCTTTTAGCTCCTTCTGGTACCTGCTGAGCAGCCATTCTTGCTAAATCACACCTGATGAGTCAACTGGACTGAGATGCCATCAGAAGTGACTTCCTGACTTGTGGCCAGCACTGGCTCTCCCTGGCTAGCTCAACCCAAAGGAAAGCAGCACAGCTCGCCTCCACTCTGGGAAAAGGAGAAATGCTTGTTTGCTGCCGTCTGTAAGATGGGTATGTCTCCACAAGCTGTAGTATAAGCTGCTTCAAGGCCCAGAGGGGTACAAGGCATTGGATAGATGCCTGTTAAAACATTCCTTCTAAGCAACAGGATGGATCAGTGCCTGTCTTCATGCTCTTCAACATGGTGTGAGATGATGTGCTGGTCCTTCAGCTCTCCCTCACCATAGGCTGCCTGGGGAGATGCATGTGCTTGATTTGACTGGAGCAAGGTTTTCTTGGTGGTGGGCTGAACTGCTTGGGTCTTACACAGCATGCAAGTGGTCATCTCCTCAACCCAGCCCCCTGAAGGACTCTGGAAGCAGGTGGCTTGGGTGAAGTGCCTGCTGCTGAGGCTGGAAGTCTGTGTCCAGAGAGCACTAATGGATGATGTTAGTGCCTTGTGGGTGCACCTTTGCAGGCTGTCCTTGCCTGCCATGTTCCCATTAGCTGTGTTTCCAGCTGGAGCAGAGCAGCAGAGCAGACTTAAGATAGAGCAGCTCTTGCTGACCACCAGTGTAGTCTGCCCAAGGCTTGCACCCACTGACCCGCAGCCTGCGGGAAGCAGTGACTGTGAAGTGCTCATCGCTTGCCAGGGTGAGGCTGTCTCAGTAATGCAATTGAAGATGCTGCTTTGCTTGTCAGCAGCTGGTAATTAGATGGAGTTCTTGGACATGCTGACTGGGGTCCTACCAGCTCCCAGGAGCACAACAGAGTGCTTTGTCCCTGCCTGCACAGGGAGTCTTCCTGGTATCTGGGGAGGTGGCTGGGTCCATTCCAGTAGGGATAGCTGTGAGCTCCACAAGATGCTGGGGATGACTGCAGAGCAAAGATAAGCAGACCTAGAAGTAACTAAGGAAGAAAGGCAGGCCATCCAAGCGAAAAGTGGCTTGAGGCTGGATCTATGTAGTCAATCCTCCCTTCCCCCCCACCCTGTTCCTGCTGAAGGAACTGCTCTCCATAAGGATAGTGGGAAAGTAAGGAAATCGGGAGAGACAACTGAGGACTTGACAAGGAGAGTGAAGTGCTGATGAGGTGTTTATCTGCCCCATTTATAATTTCTTTATGATTTTTAGGTAGCTCTGGTCTTGTGCTGCAGCAGGGGAGAGGCTCTTCGCTTCTGAATGTTTCACCTGGCCCCTGGAATATGGCAGGCAGAGGCACAAATTTTTCTTCTCCAGCTGTTTTCTGGGACAGATGTTGAATGCGGCAGCATGAGGCTGGCTGCAGTTGGCTGGTGGTGTCTGTCTCGTCCCTACAGGCAGGCGAGCAGGAGATGTTTGCAGTGGTGTGGCCAGACTCCTTTCCAACTGTGAGCTAATGCAGCTCCAGAAACAACTGTTGTCTCTTCCAGTAAAAGCCTCCCTTGCTCTATTTTCCTTGCCCAGTGTTGGATGTCTCCACTCACTCTTTCTCAGCTTCCTCCTTGATAGAGTAGTATTTTGAGAGATAACGGATCTTCTGAAAGCCCTCAGAGAAATTTCCTCCCTACAGGGAGGTGCTCTGGCTTGGCCTGCTGGGTTGCAATCGTCTTGGAACAATGCTATTCGGTCTCTTGTGGTGCTGGTCTCCTTCTAGATGGCTCTGGCAGCCCCCTGTTTGCAGAGTGTCTCTACTACCTGGCAAAAGCAAGGTGCTTGAGATGCTTTGAGGGATGTGAAGACAAAACTGCCTTAGGAGGTGCCACTTTCCTAAAGAGTATGTCCTCTTGGTTAGCTGCTGCCTCTGATCTTGTTCTTCCAGTGCTTTCTTCTGGCTTCAGAAATATCCTCCCTAGCAAGGGGATGTTCCTGCCTCATCCCATCAAACCCTTAATACTTCTGTGGGCTGAAAGTCCTGGCAGGTCATTCCCTCACCCTGCCAGCATGTCAGAGCCTTGGCTTGTACCCAGGATCATCGCATCTGCATGAGCTCCTGCCAGCCTCCAGGCTGAGCCCCTCTGGCTGCAGGGCTGTGCTACTTGCAGATGGGGCCACTGTGAGTCAGGCTGGTTGGGTTTGCGTGTATGAGCATCAGAGACCTACAAGAGGAAGGCAAGGAGAGGTGGTCGTCAGAAGTGGGGGTTTATTAGTGTCAGAACTACAAACAGTACATGTTTTAGGAGAAAAGCAGGATTTCTGTTGAAACTGGAGGTGCTGGAGGCTCTGGCCAGGCTTGGGGTGGGATGTGCACATGGGGCAGAAGCTGGCTCAGACCCCCTGAGGAGGGGATGAAGAGCCACCAGGCTTGGGGAGTGGGGTGAGGGATGGCTGCCTTTCTCGTGTGCAGCTGCTGTGCCTGCTTATGTAAATCTGTGCTGCTCGCACTGAGCCCAGCGTGGGATGGAGGCAGCTCTTGGGGTTAAGCACACACAGCCTTGTGAACGCAGGGGGAGTTTCCTGTTGCTGCTGGGCAGGAGGAAACTATTTCCAGCTGTTGAGGGGAGGGGTGCTGAAGTGGGAGTCATTGGGCAGGGAGGAGGACCGCTGGCGGCTGAGGAGATGTGGCTCTGCTGAGCAAGCACCTCCTGGTGACATGGTGACAGGGCTTGAGGCGGGGGGACCAAGTAACCCCAGTCCTTGTACTGGCAGCTGCTGTGGTGGCCCCATAAGATATCAGTGATGCTGCTGCCCACACTGGGCTGCAAGCCTTCCTGGCCTGTGTCACTGCAAGGAGATAACCATGCCCCAGAGCAGCATGGTTGCCCTAGGCTGGGGAGCAAGTGTGCAGCTGAGCTGGGTCCCTCTCACAGGGTAACGAAGAAATGAAGACATAGTGTGTGTGGCACCAAGATAGCACTTTGGTTGTGGTACTACATGGGGATCCCTCACTGGGGAAGAGGGTCTTGGTAATAGCCATGCCCTCGATTCCCTCCAACTAAGGCTGGACTGACTGGGATGCACCTGGCTGCGGTGTGATGGAGCAAGCTATGGGGCCAGCTGGGAGCTGAGTTGGTAGCATCCACTTGCCTCATGAAGGTGTCTGGCAAGGAGCGTGACCAGCTCAGTGTGCCTGGCTACAGACAACTGCCTCGAGCCTGGAGCTGGTGCCTGAACATGAGCCTGGGATCCAGCAGATCTAACCTAGCTGATGAGAGGCTCCTGCTAGGACAGAGCCTCTGCAAATTTGCAGGCCTCCTCCCTGTAGGAAGTGTCACAAGAGGAGGGACTTGAACAGCCCCAAGCATGAGCTCAGGGACCTCAGTTACTGGTATCACAGCCCTTGTGATGGTGGAGGGAGGACTTGGTCATCACAGGCAGCTGTGTTTTCTGGGAGGTGTATGCTTGTTGTCCCCTCCAGCTCCTGTGATGAGGCTGCAGTGTCAAGGTCTTGGCCATTTGCTGTGTGTCTCTGTATAAAGGAATGAATGCAAAGCCTCTGGCTTTGCACCTCTATCAGGTGTCAGACTTCTGCTTCTTACAGAGGCAAAGGGAGTAGGGTTTGAAGGGACCCACTGAGGATGTGCCTAGCTTGGAGAGTAATCCAAGGGCTGTCACTGAGTCTCTGGGTGTCCTGGTCTTCAGCTCTGTATCTTTTGAAGACCTGTGTGCAGCTTCTGGAGGTCTCATGCAGCTGAGCTTGGGCACACAGGTCTGCATCTGCACTCGTGGATAACTTTGCAGCAAGACTTGTGTTGCATGCGCCATCCAGGGCATCGGTCAGGCAGCCTGCTGGCTGCTAGGTAGTTAGAAAACACCTACTTCCTGTTCCCCCTCATTGCCAGCTGTCATCTCAACCTGGAGCGGCTTTCTTGATGTCTCTTGCATGCTTACAGCCTGCAGGGGAGACCTGACTTTGGCAAAAGCCCTGGTAGAAAGAGCCTGGCAGAATCACCCTTGCTGGTGTGACAGTAGTGCATCAGCCATGTCAGGGTTAGATGAGCTCTAAAGCCTCTGCCAGACTAGATGCTTTGACTGTGGCTGCAATTCTTCCTTTGCCCAACTGACCTGGGACCTTGCTTCAAGAAAATCTGCCTGACCTCAGCCAAGGTTTTCTCTTAGTGTGAGAGTGCCATGCATGGGGATTGGAGCTGGTCTGGGAATACTTTTTGTCCTTCTGGCCCCTGAGTGGTGCATGTGCTTGGGAGAGGAGCATCTAGCCAGGCTTGTTCAGGCAAGGGGTCAACCTTGCCAGGATGGTCCGGCAAGGGGAATGGTTCATGCTGGACTCTAGGGGATTTTCTGCTTCTTTTCTACCCATTTTAAAGCAAATTCCATCATTCTGCTGGTATCCAGAGCCCTGAACATACCTGCTGCTCTTGATGCCTGTCTGCACTGAGGTTGTGCTCTCCTCCCACCAGCTGAGGAGGGAGGAGACGGGGGATGGCTGCTGTGTTTCAGCTCCCTTTGCAAACAGCAGCAGGACCAAGCTCTGCTAGCTGCTCTTGGTGCTGGATCTGTGCTCAGTCAAGTGGCACAGATGCATCTCCTGCTGCTCTCAGGCATGAAGCTGCTAACTCGGCCCAGCCTGACATACCGGTCTTACAGACCGAATGGGAGCATCTGGATGTCTAATACTGTTCTACTGGACATTGCCAGCTTACTGTATGTGCTGACAGACTGGAAAGTGACTGTTCAGTTACTGTCCTCATGTCTGCTCGTTAGGTCCCCATCCAGCAGTCTGTCCTCAGCAAGGAGCAGGCCTGAGCAGTAGATGTGGCAGCAATGACCTGTCAGGGGACCCTTCAAGTCTTGCTGGTTTGCAGCTCTACCAAGTTCTTACCATGATGTGGTCTGCTGGGAGCCTCTTCTGATGGCTGGGTTGTGACTTAGGAAACTTCATGGTTCTCTTTTGTGATGGATGAGACAGTTCTTACACTGTGTGTGTCATGTAGAGTTGTCTGGTTTAAATGTGTGGTCTTGAGATGCCTCCTTCCGCTGGCTGAGGGCAGAGTGGCCACTGCCTTGGGGTGCCACATGCCCAAAGTGAGCCTCCTGTGTGCTGCCTGAACAAGGGGAAAGATGTAAACTTGGGGTGTGTGGGGGAACAGGAGTGTGCTGGGGGAACAGCCCCTCCTTGCGCACACTTCTGCAGTGGTAAACTTCATAGATAGCTTGGTAGTGAGGAGCTTTCCTAGCTTCAATAGTGGTGTTCTGCATGTTGTAGTGAGCTGGGGCCAGGCATGGGTGTGAATTTGGGGGCTGTCTTCTGGTTATGCCAATAGGCAGAAAGTACTTGAGATGTTGAGGGGTGCTAGCTTCCTTCTTAGACGTGTGGGATCCTGCTGTGCTCCTTAAGGGAGGACCTGGCTGGGTCCCAGTGCCTGGTGAGCCTGAGCCTGTCCTGGCATGAGCCACCAGAGCTGGCCGGTGTGGGGCTGGCACGCCGGGTAGTGCTGGCATGGTGCAGTCCCAGGGCTGCTACTCAAGTAGTATTTGGGGCTCACTCTGGAGCCTCCTTTCCCATGCTGGAGACATCTCTACCCAGTGTACCTCATATGCGGCCTGAAGGAGCTGAAGGTTTGGGCTCTGGTTGAGATAATCCTGGATCACGGACCTCAGGCGTGGCTTTCTTTTCCAGATGCGCTGGTATCCTCCCTCCGAAGCTACCCAGCAAGGATGGAAGTCTCGTCAGTTTTGTTAGTTGGTTAGTAAGTAATTACTCTTGGAGCCTTGTCTTGCTTGTTCCTGGGCTCCTTGGGCTCTTGTGGGGAGGAGGGATGGGAACTTGAGCTCATCCCCCTGCATCTACCCAAGGATGCAGTTGGGTTACATTGATGGGTGGTGATGGGGCCAAATCCACCCTGGTGGGAGCATGGAGACCCACCAAGTCCTTGGGTGGGGAAAGGGCTGCGTGTGCTGCTCGGAAAATGGATCCATCCAGCCATGCTCACTGCTGCTCCTCTCCTGCAGTGTCTCCTGCAGTGTCTCTCCTCGGCTTGCGTTCCCCCTCCCTGCCTCTCCATGGAGGGATGTGCCAGGGATGATCGCTCAGACTCCTCTTGGTTTGGTTTGCGGCAAGCGGACAAGGCGCCTGGCCCTGGTGCACTCCCCCATGGGGCTGCCAGCATCCTCCCTGGACTGTGAAGCCACTGCAGCCCCCTGCCACAGGCTGTGTGCCACCTCCATCTATCCCTCCATCCTTCCCTCCATCCCCAGGACATCCTCCCTGACTGAGCTTTGCCATCTGGCTGTGCCAAAACCCAGCCGGCACGGCTTAGTCCTGGTCTTCCTGGGGCTTGCCCTGTCCTGGCGGCTCAGCTGAAGGAAATGAAAGGCAATGGGTTTTGCATGTTTTCTGGCATGAATTAAAACACTTAACTTGTGTATGTGTGAGTGTAAGTTTGTTTGTTCTAGCATTTGTGTAACCGTTAGCAACAGGTCTTGGCCCAATGGATTGATCCATCAAGGTTTTCATCTTGCTTCGGTGAAGACTTGGCTTTGAGAAATACTAACTGTCCTTGTCTCACCCCTTCTCCCACCTCTGCCCTCCCCTCCCCAGTACGACCAGAAGAATTTGAAAAATGTTGTTTGTTTTTTTTTTCCAAGTACGATGCACTGGGTTTCTGTTCTCATCCATTCTTCTCTGGTTTTAAAGTCAGGGTTGTTATATTTTTTTTCCTTCTTCAAACTTCTATATATAGAAAGGCTGTAAAATATCTAACCTCTCTTTTTTTTCTTCCACATCCTTCTGATTGGAGATCATCCAGTCCTGCCAAATAATCAGCCATCCTTATGGGAATACCAAACAAAAAAGTTATGAGTATTTTTGTACCATGTGTAATAAGGAAATATTTATGCATCATAAAGAATTTCTTGTGTGTTTGTGTGCAATTAATTATTATTATTAAAGAGAAATTGTAATCCTGTAAGATAAGTTAATGTTTAGTTAAAAGCTTGAAAGAGAAGGGTTGTCTTCTGTAACAATGATTCAGTCAGGCATAGTAAACAAGAAATTGTGCAATTTTTGTTTTAGCATCTTATTGCTTGGTATTGAAGTGCTTTAAGTATTATACGACCATGGCTGTCTCGCTTGTATTAAAAGATTTGAGAATAAGTTGCTATATAATTGCTGATCCTATGAGAATGTGAAACTGGATAATATATGAAATGCAACAACAAAAAAATATACCCAGAGGCTGCTGTGACTCTTTTTCTGTGGTCTGTTGTGTTTTCTTCTGGGGCTGGGTTGGGATGCTTCAGGGTTGGTGGTACCTGCGCCCCTTCCTTTGCTCCCTGCCCAGCTCTGTAGCCCTGCGCAGAGGGCCGCAGGCTGGTCTGGGATGCTGCTGAACACCATGAGTGGGGTTGGGGCACCTTTTTGCCCCCAGGGGAAGGGCAAGTCCTTGCCTGCATGGGTACATGTTGATGTCTGTTGATGCTGAGCTCTTCTAGAGGCCTGTGAGAGGGCAACCATGAGCTTTTTTGGGTGTTTTTGTTCCCCTCACCCCCTCCCCAGTGCCTGCGGAGGTTGAGGGCCTCTCCTCAGTGCCAGCGCCCTGCCTCCCCGCCAGCGGTGCAGTGAGGAGAGATGGCCATAGAAGGCAAACATCCTCTGCAGCTGCAGCATCGCCCCACGCCTGCCCAGCTCCTCCTCCGGTGCAGGGGGCCCTGGCTCGAGCTGCTGGCTCTTTTTGTGGTCTTATCTGTACCTGCTACAACAGCTGTGGGAACTGCAGACCTGGGGCAGGGGGTGGTTGTCCTGGAGGGATGAAAGCAGTGCTGGGTGTTACAGCAGGAGGTGCCTGCACTAGAGGCAGCTTGCTTAAATCCCAGCAGGGTGGCCTGGGGGGGTCTCCCTGCTGTGCCAAAGGGGTCCCTGTGGCTGGACTCAGCAAGTCCCTGTGATGGGGTGCTCCTAAAGCACTCCCATGCAGCTTCCTGCCCCAGGGATCAATGTTTTCCTCTCTCCCCCGGGCTCTGAGGGCAGTGCTGAGCAAATGTGAGGAACAGGGAGGAAAAAAAGAAAAAGCAAAAGGCAGGTCTAAAAATAGCCCTGCTGGCCACTGTGCCTGGGAACGGGCTCGGCTGAGCTCTGCCGCTCCGGGAAGTGACTCGCTCAGGGCCACGGGCTGCCTGAGGCAGAGCAGTGCTGCCAGCCCCTTCCCTGTGGTCCAGGCAAAGCTTGCTCCTGCCTGCATCCCAGCTCCTGACTGTGTCCCAGCTCTTGCCCGAATCCTCGCTCATGCCCGAATCAGCTCTCTCCTGCTGGGGACGTCCTTATCTCACAGCTCTGCTCACCTAAGCGGAAACACTCTGGAGAGCAGTCAGGGCCTGGTGATGGGAACGTGCAAGGCTTTAAATTATAGAGGAGATTTAAAAAAAAAAAAAGCCTTTAGCACATGCATTAACATGGCCAGGCAATGAATAATTTATGCCTGGCTCTATTAAGCTTTTACACTGGGACCCATGCAGCACGGCTCGCCTCAGAGCTAAAGTAGGTCACGTCTGTTCTGATGGTCCCTGGGCATCCCCTTCCCTTGCTGGTGCAAGCGTGACATGGGTGTGTGTGCACACGTGTGTGTGCTTACTGCCTCTGTCCCTCCGTGTCTGCTCGTGTGTGTGCAATGCCCCTGCCCCTCCCAGACTGCTCCCACTTGTGTCCTACTCAAAGGGCCACTCTCTGGGCAGTAATTTGGGGATAAGGAATGTCCCCGGTGTTTGGGTGGGATGAAGCTTCAGAGTGGAGACCAACTCTGGATGGGGCACAGCCCGATGGCATCACCAGGAAAAAGGGCTCAGGTTGCTGGCATCCAGGTCCTTTGGTCCTTGGTGCTGCCTGGACCTATCAGGCAGTGGCCATAGGAGAAAGTGGCCAGATAAGAGAAGAGGTGGCACTGGGGCTGGAAGAAGCAGCAATGGGGGAAAAGGCTTGTTTTGGCACACTTCTGTCTTATATTTTACTGGAAATTCCCCTCTTCTTTTCCTGATTTTGAAGGTGGGACAATGACTAAATAAATCTGGGAGCTTTTGGCCCATTTTCTCCTGAAAGCACTGTGCTCCATGTGGTCCAGGTGCTGCAGCAAGGAGCACTTTGGAAATAGAAAATCCAGCTGTTCTGATGCAAAAAGGCCTCTTGGCATGGCTGCGCTGGACAAGCTGCTGCAGAGCTGGCTTGGGTCCGCTTTTGAACCGATTAGACGTGCTCGCAGCAGGCCAGGGCATCTTCAGGGAGGCCAGTGGGAAGCCCAGATGCAAAAGTCAATCCTTACTTGAAACCAGAGATGTAGGAAAGGAGACAGGTCATTTAACATCTATCCAGGGACCTGCTGGTCACAGACCACAGAGCTTGTGTCTCTGAGGTCAGGAATGCCTCGCAGTGCTGATGTTCTTTTTGTGGTCCTGCATACCTTTGCTGATGATTAAGGGTACCCAGATGCAGCTCAGTCATGCAGGTTGCAGCTCATTTCTATGGCAAATGCTGATGAAGAGCAATTCAAACGCCTTCTGCAAAGGATCAAAATGGCTCCTGCAAACCCCAGCAACTTCCATCTGCCAGTCTGCACTGGCAGCACAGGGAGAAGAGCCTCTGTCACCATCTCCTTTCCCCAAGGTATCCCTCCTTGCTTGGACTGAAGCCTTTCATGGTTGGAGACCATTTTGACCTCAGGCTGGAGGACAACTCTCGTGAGCCTCCAAGGAGAGGCAGGGGTGTCTCCAAACCTGACCTCTGCCTTCAGTGCTGTTTCTCCATCATTAGTTCCAGTCTGGCTGGTGGCCTCTTTTCTGCAGTTAAACTCTACCCAACTGGTCAGAAAGCCAAACTCCATGGGACCACTGATGTCCTCCCTGTTGTTCATCCATTCAACAGACATCAACGGCCCCAACCATGAGGGGATGTCTCAGATGGCCCCAGATCCATGCTGCACCAGGGACGACCAAAATTTCTGGCTTTAGCAGCTACCACTCCCAGCTGCAGCTCACATAATGTTGCTGAGATTTCCCTGGCAAATATGCATGGTCCAGCCCCGTGGGGAGGAAGAGCAGGTCTGCTGTGGCCAGGGAGCATCACACATACCAGCTCTGTGGAGCCCCAGCCTGGTTGTGGCATGTGGCCAAATAAAATGACTGGCCAAGCTGCTTGATGATGGATGGACTTGGTAGCACACCTCTGGAAGAGGCAGGTTTGGCTGGTGGGTGTACAAGTAGGCTTGCCCAGGCCAGAAATGTTATCAGGAGAGCAGAAAGAGCTGGGAAACGATGGATAACAAGCAGGGAGGAGAGAGCATGCTGTCTGCTCCTTATCTTGTGCTTCCTTATTGCACAGTGCTCCCTCTCATGAGTTTTGCTTACCTGCCAGGCTTGGATATCACCATCCTGTCTTGCAGCGCCAAAAATATCTTTGCTATCCCTCTGCCCATCACCCACTTGTTAAATTATTCCCTCAACCCAGCAAGAAGTCTGTAGAGACTTGGAAATGGCATCCCCAAATGTCAAACAGCGAGCATGGAAAGACACGGGTGATGCATAACAGACCACATGGGGGTCATATAAGTTTGCAGGGACAAAATACACCCTTGCAGAATAACCGCTGCTGAAAGGTGAGAGGTACCAGGGCCCACCACCAAAGCGATGGATCACAGCCCAGAGGGGCTTTGGGAGTCAAGGTGCTGCTGCAATGGGATCCTGCACAAGAGTCTGTAATATTGTAATGGCGAGCAGGTGGCTGGGGGGTTATTTGTTAGTTAGAGGAGAAGAATAAAAGCTGCTCTGAATCAGTAAGGCTTTACATGGATTTGTTATTTCTGATAGTGTGACGGGAAAGGTCCTCACAGTGTGTGTGGAGTCACAGTGCGTTAACAAGATGCACAGTACAGTGGGAAGGCCAGGAGGTGGCATCCGAGACCTGAGCACACTAAACCAGGACACTTCCAAGCAGGAGCTTAACAGGAGGTTGCAGCTTGGGACAGTGGAGAAAACATACATAGAATTTTGACCTTCCTCTCCCCCTTGGGATGGGGGCAGTTTATATACTTTAAACAAGGAATCTCTATATTAAGTTAACAAAGGAAAATCTTTTTACTTTTCTGGTCAGCTATAGTATTGTTACCAAAAATACACTGAATCTCTGTGGGCTTGCTGCAGGGGGATGGTCCATAGCCCAACCTGGCTGTGGTGGGACCATCACCAGCAGTGGCTCAGGCCAGTCATGGTTTGGTCCAGCTGAGCCTGGGAAACCCCTGAGGATGGGGACCCCCCTCTGCTGGGTGCCTCTCCCAGTGCAGAGCTTCTGGTATTACTTATTTACCTAAAAAAGAAGAAGATTTAAGTCTCATGTGGTGATATGGTGATGACACATTCAGCTCTTTACTAGGCATGGGGCAGGAGGGGTCCATGGGGCTACCTGGGCCAGCTCTTTTTGCAAGTGAGGTTGAGTATTGAAATGGCCAGGATTATCACCACCACCCTGTGACGGGTGTTGGGTCAGACGGCAGATGGCACTAGGAGATTAGCTCAGGAAGGACTGAGCAAGTCCTTGGGATGCCTGGAGGGAGCAGAGGCCACTGCTGGACTTGCAGATCTCAGCCTGGCATGGACTCTATAGCTGCTGGGCAGGAGACCAAGAGGAAAGAAACAGCTGCAGCAACCCAGACCCTGGGACAGGGAAAGCAGGGAAACACCAGCCCCTGATAAAAACATAGAATTGCCTCCAAATACATCCAAAATGCCCTACTCCCTTGGTCTGGGGCACTCAAAATAGGAGAAATCCCAGCTTTTCCTCTGTGATGCAGATGGATTGGAGTCTCCAGGGTGTTTGTCCTGCTATGGGAATCCACAGCTCTCCCCTTCCCTCCATTTCCCACACTCTCTAGGCATGGCAGACTGAGCATGCTTCATCTGGTGGGCTTCATCCACTGGGCCTCATTGTGATTGATACATTCTTTTCATCCTCTTGGGTCACAGGAGTGAGTAGGAACTCCTGAGCCTCTCTCAGGGACAAAATCTCCATGCTGGTTACCCAGGACAGGCGTTTCAGCAGGCAAAGGGAGGATGCTAGCTTGTGCCAATGTGTCAAAGCCAAACGGCTGGTGCAACAATTACTGACTTTCAGGCATGCTGGTACCACGACCAATGTATTTTCAGCTGCCCTTTGTCCTCTTGCTGTCTTTGGCATCCTGCCGAGGACTGGGTTGGTTGCTCAAGGGTCTGTGGGTGACAGCATGTTTCCCCTCATGCTCTCTCCATGACAGCAGGTGGGTACCTGCTGTCCTCTGCAGGGGCTTTCCCTTCTCTGCTGGCAAAGACAGCGAAGACAGCCCTCTGTGCACCACCAGTGGTGGGTCCAGCTCATGAAGGGTGTGCTGGAGTTTCTCAGCAGATCTGCCAGCCCCAGCAGAGGGGAGACAGGGTCTGATCTGAGATGCTCCCACAGCCAGCCTTAGGGATTAGTGCTGGGGGATCATGAGCAAATCCTCAGGTCCATGCTGCTGCCTGTTGGGTGTTTCCAGCTTGGAAATCATGGATACTGTTGACAAATGCTGAAACTCCTCCTGTAACTAGTTTTTCTGGATGTTTCCCCAAGGCAGCAGGGGAACACCTGTGCACAAAGGTCTGGACTGCGATACTAAGTGCTGCCTCTCCCGAGGTGGTACAGAGTTGCCCTGTATGGAGAAAGCACTTACATCTGAGGGTTGTTGTGGACTTTCAGGTTAACGTGAACTCTCAGCAGCAGCAGCAGTGGCCATGGCTTGCATATGGTCTCCTGGGAGAGAAAGCTGAAGGGAACGAGTCAGCTCAGACAGGGTTTGGCAGAAGAGCCTGACCTTGCAAATAGCTGGGAAAGGCCGTCAGCTCTGTTCTACCCACAGCATCCCTGGTTTCAACCTGAGATGGATTATGCCCTGCTTCCACCAGCAAGAAGCACCTTTGCAGCCCAGCTCCAGAAGGACCAAATGGCTGCCGCCTCGTCCCTGCCAAGGGTCAGGGGCTGGTTCGTCTCTGCCAGTGCTCCCAGGAGCTCTCCGCGCTGGTGGGTGGCCACGTGTGGCATTTTACAAGGTGCCTGCTGGCACAGATGGATGCCAACTGATTCATCCCAGCACGTTACCTTGGGAACAGGTTCTTCTAATACAGTCAGTCTGAGCCACAGGTGCCATCATTGGCCAAAGTCAACAGCATTCAGCACTGCTTCCGTGTGCTTGGCTCAATAGGGTGCCTGATGGGTTGATAGACTGATAAGACATCCCCACACTGCAGGAAGCTTTGTGCCTTCACCCACCTTCTTGCCAGTCACCTGCAGCCAGCTATTTTGTTTTCCAAACCCAGACCTGGCTGCCATGAGGTAATATGGCTTCTGTGCCAGAGGACTGCTTCCTGAAAAAACAGGGGTGAACAGTAGGCAGTGGGACCTGGGTGGAAAAGGCTCCCTGGGATTGGTGTTGCTTTCCAAGATGTTGTAGCACGAGGGTGTGAACCTGTAGCCCTTGTGCTGTCCAGGAGACGCCTGTGGGTGTGGGAAGCAGGTGTCACCCCCAGTGTCACCTCCACCTGGAGAAACGCACTCCAGCTCCCTGACCAGCTGTTGGGAACCAGTCACCCCTGCAGGATACCTCCACTGCTTTGCCTGTGAGGCCAGACCACTCAACAAAACCCTTTTGGTTTTCATCCTCACTCTTGGATGAATGAAGACCAGTCGTGATGAGGGCTTCACAGACGAAGCAGCTGATACCTTTGGGAACGGGAATTGCTACCCAGACTAATTGCCAGCTGCCATGCTTTCTGAATCACATCCCAGGCTCAGAGAGGGTCTGGATGCCACAGATACAGTATTTGGCCATGCTGCTGCAGCTGTAGTAGCTGGTGGTTTTTTTTCCAGCTATGCTAACTGGTCTATTTGCCTTTACCCACAAACTTATATCTTTGAAAATAGAGCAAGTTGTTCCACTACAAACAAATGCGTTTATTAGCCTCACCACCAACAACCTGCGCTCTGCAGCTCA
Organism: Anhinga rufa; assembly: GCA_013400875.1. Classification (NCBI taxonomy): domain Eukaryota; kingdom Metazoa; phylum Chordata; class Aves; order Suliformes; family Anhingidae; genus Anhinga; species Anhinga rufa. The sequence goes on from VZTV01037335.1 coordinate 43,236, forward strand.
GTCTTTACAGGGATATTAATTAAGAGCAGCACCTCCAATCCCAAGGGCTCATTTCTGCAAGAAAACCACTCCCAAACAAATCACTGACTGCAAGTCATGACTATCCTGTTCCTGAACTAGCCTTTGCATTTGTGTCCTGAGCACATCAAAATGCTGATGAGAAGCAAACAGGGTAAAATTTGATTAAAGTTTAATTAAAGACCCATATTTTTGGGTTACCCCTCTGGTGTAGGCACTGAGATGTGGGCTGGGAATCAGTAAGGAAATATTGGTTTTCCATGAAAGTTGCCACCTGTAGGTGAGTTACCTCTTTTTGGGGGTATTGGGGGAATTGGAGAGAAATATTTCTCTTTTGTGGACCAGCCTGGCTGTGCCAGTATCTTTGTGAACTGCAATAACTGGATTTCAACAGGTGCATCTTAAAATGACCCTTTCTTGGCTTGAACTGAGCACTTTGAAATGGACCTCTTTTCTTAATATTTACCAAAAAAGGCTTACCTGGAAATTCCAGGGACCATGGACGGGTCTGTTGTCTCGGTTTCTTTTTGCAAAAAGTGCTAGTTCTGAAAAAATTGCCCTTGTTGCAGGTTGAAAGGTTAGAAGGGTGTCTCTTGGGAAGATGGGCTGAGTTCATGTGACGATTTGGCTTTATTAAACAGACACAGGAAAGCTTATATCCAGTATATGTAAAAAATTGTGGTGGTGGAACTATAAAAACTATTTTAATATTTAACTAAGACTAAAAATCCTTTCTTAACATTTAACAGTTTTAAATTATTATTTTTTATTTCTGACAGAGACGTCCTGTGGCTGTGGAACAACCAACCACACCCCACACCCCACACCCCGCCTCCTTGGGAAAGAGGGGGAATTCCAGTTGGATACAAGGGAAAAAAATTCACATTGAGAGCAGTGGAGCTGCTGGAGAGGGGACAGAGAACCTTCCATGCACACCAAGACCTCTAGAGTTCCCTCAGCCCTCAATCTTCGTCTGATTCTTTCAGTTTATGGGGATGTTGCATGGGAGAGAGGATAAATGGCTAAAGCAGATCTCTCTGGCCACATTCAGTAGGAAGTCATTTATCACTTAATACATGTGGATGAACAGATTTTTCCCCCCAAAAAAGGTAACTTTCTAGCTACAAACAAAAATTACCTATTGTTTTAGGGATTCAATTTATTATACCCACTGAATGTAGCCAATACTTGCCAGAGGGTTTAAGCATGTCTTAGTGTTCAAGCACTTCTTGGTGTTCGCCTCTCATCACACCTGCCCTTAAAAAGAGCACTATATGAAAGAAAACTGGAAGCAAACAGCTTTCTAAAATGTTTCTATTCTTAAAATAGATTATTACAAACACACATACAAATCCAAAGCCAGTAAGTAAACCTTGCGTGTCTAAAGAAAATATGTTGTGGTTAAGAGAAAGGCAGTCTCCCAGAGGTGTGTGTTTGTGTATCAGAGCAGAGTAAAGCTGCAATGCATGAGAGGTTCCTGAACTAGAAAGTGGAAGCAAGCACTGGTGTCACCCACAGAGGACAGCGTTTGGTGAGCCCTGGAAAACACAAGATGGGGTTTCTCATGTTTTTCTGAGTGGGAATAGTCAGGGCTATAGACCTTTCGTTTTTGGGCGAAGTCTTAGGTGTGAATGTTAGATCTGAAGCAGCTGCAGCTACAAATGACAGAGAGGAACTGGCCAAATTCACAGTCAAGATGAGAAAGGAGAGAGTCGGGCCGAGCTGTTCAGGGTAAAAACATCTACGAGCTTTTGCATGCATGTGATGTTTTTTGCAGTGAACTGTGGCAAATAATATTATTACAACTACTACAATTTAAATTCATGTTTCTTCCTCTCAGTATAACCTTCTTGCATGGACAAGGCAGGATGTGAGGCAGCGTTTTGGGACAGTTGCAGGAGAAAACCCAAGTAATAGAGCACTGCCAAGAACTAATGAGGAACATCATCTCCAGAGCCTGTGATGAAGCAGAGACACTAGGAGAGAAGACATCTGCCTTCCTGAGATAATGCAGCAGGGATGTATGCCCTTTCTTGGACAAGATGGTCCACAAAACTGTCCCAGAAAGAACAGAGGAATTGACTGGGGGAAAGCAGCTCCACGTCAACCCGCCAGGCTGTGTGTGACCCAGTTCTCACCTCTTTTCTATTCTTCTTCTAGGATCTCCCGCTACTGTGGCTATTTCTGGTCACTATTAAAATGTGTATGAACTCTTTGTGGGGAAAAAGATCAGCTGTTTTAAATAATATTGAAAACGTTCTTTTAGGGAAGAGCAATTACAGACTTTATACCAGCATTGATGCTTGTGTGACTGAGGCTGTTAGGAGCAAAGCTTGGGCTAACAAACAACAGTGTTCTGCAGGAAAACATGTATTTTGGTACAGAAATGCTACAGGGACAATTTGGTTCTAAATAAGGTTATTGAAAATAATCTGATAAGATAAATACAGAAAAGTAAAAGCAAATACACAGAATGTATTTTCCTCATTTTAGGACAAAAGTCTCTCTCTGTGCCCTTATGTGTTTAAATCAAATTTCTCTTAATAACTGCACAAAGATGTCCCGCAGAGAGCAGAAGCTGAGCTGGTGAGTCAGGCACATTGCACAGGACCTAGGTCATGCTTGACTTATACTGAAGTGGCCACTCTACATATTTTTCAGTGTGAAAAAAATATGAAACTAAAGGACTGGGTTTCATTTGCCACAGATGAGCACTCTTAGACTGCTGCAGGCAATTTGGTATGTCTCTGAGACTCATGCTATCCCTTGCCTTGCTCTCATTGCTCCTTGCTTGTCCCGGCAGACCAGAACCGACCCTCCTGGGTGAGGCTCGAGCACCAGAGTGAAAGCTCTGCCCTGGAGGTGCTCATCCTAGTGCCAATGGCAGCAACCTGCAGGAGCAGGAGGTTTAGAGGATCTGTAGGGACTAGAGGAGGTGGGACCTGACAGAGGCTGAGTGCTTGGACAGCGACAGCGAATGGCTGCCTCACAGCTACCACCTTGCTTGTTTGGTGTCTCAAAGCAACGTTTCCACTTAGTCCAGTGAAAACAACAGGCAACTCAGCCCAGCTCTCAGTAGCAGCAAAAAAATACCTCTGCTGCCTTCTTGGAGGGAAGCACCCTCCTCCACCCATGGAGCCACACCATGCCTTTCCCTTTGAGTCATCCTTGACTGCAGCAAGCCTGGGATCCTCTTGTCTTCCCCGGCTGAAGTATTTTGGAGTATTCCAGCAGTGAGGGAGGGGCCTGGGCTGATTAACAGCTCTGAGAAACCATTTTCTTCTGACTAGCAACTCTTTTGCATCCTGATGTTCTTCCCAGCCTTGATCCTCCAAAACCACATGGTTCCCCTTCCCCATCAGCTGTTTCCCAGCTAAGAAACACAATCCCGGACAGAAAACAAAGGATTGCCCTATTTAATGCCAAGCCCTGCGGTAATAAACATCTGTGAAATCATCTTTATTGTCCTGTTGACATCTTCTCCCACCTGTCAGCTGGTGACGGGTACACAGGCATCCTTACCAAATAGGTTCCTGGCAGGGCTCGGGGAACAACATCACAAAACCTCAAACTACAATACCTTCAGAGGCTCACTGTAGGTTTTTAAAGCTAACTGCCAAAAGCACCATGTGGAAGGAGCCATTGCCAAGATTACGAAGACTCTGGAGGACAGCTGAATGTGGACATGTGCTTGGTTTGACTGAGATTTGAACCCTACTGTACTCAAGTCTAAAATTAATTTTCTCTATCACTGATATATTATGGCTTTTGTGCAGTTCTAAAACACCTCCCAGAGAAACACATAACTGAAAGAAACAGGTTTGCACCTGAAAATAAGAAAATTAGTGATGTAATACTTGGTGCTCCATTTCTGACTTGATCTAACTGCATTAAAAAGTTTTTACTCTAATGGCTTTCCCTGCCTCTGTGGCTACTTAGCACAGGACTAGCTGCACAAAGCCACTTGTAAATGTCCAGTTCAAAGGAACCGAAAGTGCACTTTTAACCAGCCTTTTGCAAAACCTGACAACCATAATGACAAAATGTCAGAAAAATAAATTCTCTCCCTCTGAATTGTTGGCAGAGGCAGTCATGGCCAACATCATAAGAATACCTGTGTGCAGAAATTAGCAGGTCTTGGAAAGGAGCGGTGGGGCCCTGCCAAAATGGGTTGGCAATGCAAACTATAGGTAAGAGCTGAAGTGCTCTGTCAGGTTCATTTTGTGGAGTAAGTGGTGAGCAGGTAAACAGACACCCAGTGGCTCAGACTTCACTGGTGGCTGCCAGCGTGATAGCTTTTTAATAGCTGTGCTCACCAGTATGCATGTGAGAAATAGGTAATGACTGCTAGTTGCCTTGCTGGGGTATACAGATATGATGGTGATAAGCAGAAGCGATGGACTCAGCCGCAGGAGTGCATAACCTTGCAAGAGATGGGCTTAGCATTCAATTACAAAACAGCTTCTCTAATAGGACCAGCAACTTCCAACTCCATCACTGCTTTGGAAGACAAGAAAAGGCAAGAGCAAGTCAACTCTGAAATCTCATGTGTAAGCCAACTGGTATGTTGGAAAGAAGAAGGGAGTGAACAGGCTGTACATGGCATCCTAAAGACCAATTAATTATCTATAGCCTGCATGTTAGGGCCAGACGTGACATCTTGCTGGCTTCTTTCCATCTTAGCCCAGGGATGTAAAGGATCTGCCAAGGGTTAAAAGAGCAGTCACCACCCTGTGTCACCAATCCATCAAACAAGTCTGATGTAGCATTTGTGGGGTTTCTCAAGGCATCATCCCGTTTCTTTCATTGCCCTGGGCTTCTACTTCTTGCTAGGGCATGTTGCGACCCTGAGTCAGCCAAACCCTTGGTGTGGATCTCAGCCTTCCCAACACCCCACAGGGACTGCTAGCATAACAAACATAGGTATAAGCTAGAATAGATCACTCTTCAGCTAAAGGGAACACAAAGTAGCAAGGCTGGAATAGAAAGACAAGAAGTTTATAAAAATTTTTCTCCAGCATTGTGTCCTTGCAGGTGTCCTGCTTCCAGACTTGGGTTTAGTCAGCTCTGCAGCTTTGAGTTCAAGTCTGCATGAGACCATTGGTCCTTCCCATCACCCCAATGCCTGGTCTCTGCTCCTCCTTGCAGCTTCTTCCAGAGATGCAGCTTTCCATCTCCTTGTTATGGCTATTACTCCAGGGCTTTCTCCCCAGCTGGGAACAAGCAAATTGCATGGGGCTGCGAGTTGTTTGGGGGAAGCCTTGCAGATGAGCTGTTAGACTGGTCTCCAGAGCAAGTTTTGGAGTAGGATGTATCACCACGCACGTGCAGGTCAGTGCAGCCATGCAGCAGCAGAGAAGTCATAGCCCAAGAGTGTCTCCTGCCACTGGGAGAAAGCCTATAGCCCACATGCTGAAAAAACTGAGCATTCATCAGTTACAGTTCCACTGGTCTTCAGGCGGGTGCAGAAGAGCTACCTTGTATTCCAGCTGGCAGCCCAGCATCTCTGGCTTACGGCTCAATGGGATCCAGCCCACTCCCAGTGCTGACATGCTAGGCTTTCTCCTCAGCTCAACTCAAGCCAGCTTTCCATGCTCAGCCTCCTCCTTCAGCGGTTGCTTTTCCATTGCATTTCTGAAGGAATGCCATTTGTACATAGACAGTGGGCTGGTCATGCCAAGCCCAGCATGCCTTTCCAACCACACCCAGCTCTGTAGTTATTTGTCCCCAAAAGGATGCTCCAGATCATTCCTGCTGCTCACAATGTGAGGATGAGTATGCAAATCCTACGTACCTTTCATAAAAGTAATGCATAGTCTCCTCTACCTCCTAATACAAACACCTTAGAAAAAAAGGCAGCATTAGATGGAACAAATGCATAACAAATCCAATACATAAGAATTTGGCAGCTTCTCACCTCCAGAGGTGTCCAGAGAAGAATGTGGGAATACTAAGAATGTCAGAACATCTCGTCATCGTGGTTCCCAGAAACTGGAGATTCTCCAAGACTGCCTGAAATGACAATGACATGACACACTTGGATGGAGAAAATTTAATCAGTTCTCCCTACCGACTGATAAAGAACCACCTAAGACTGAAATGGCAGAGGTTTTTTTGTAGCCCTCAGCCACGTTGAGTAGCACAAAAGAGCCACTGAGATCTGGGGACTGTCCACCTCGTGCAGAGGAGGCAGAAAGCCTGCCCAATGCCTGTAGGTGACAACAAGACCGGGAGGAACCAAAAGGACAAGCCAAGGGAGAAGTCTGGCAGGAGTGGGGATTGAGGGGGTGGGTGATTGCAAGGAGAGGTTTACTGTGTGGGTGTTAGCCCTGAGGGCAAGGAACAGGGCTGCCTGTGACTCTGTACAAGACCTCAGAGGGGAAAGAGAGGACGAGGCCTTGCAGGAGAAGAGGAGGTTGCCAAGAAGGACATTTGGGCTTGACTGGAAAGGGGAATAACTTCTCCAAGGGTGAGATCTGGAAGGGTGGGATGTTCCTAGTGTTCCCACGTTCTTCTCTGGACACCTCTGGAGGTGAGAAGCTGCTGAACTCTCACATATTGGCTTTGTTACGCATTTGTTCCATCTAATACCAATTTTTTTTCCTCAGGTGTTTGCATTAGAAGGTGGTGGAGACTATGCATGAAAGGTGTGTAGGACAGGCCATTCCTGTCCCTAGGATATCATCCCAGGTTTATAAAAGGGAATGGACATTTAGCAGTAGACAAGAGAGGGACTAAATGGGAACTGTGTTTCCTCTGTGGCTGAAGATTTCAGGGTGGGCAATGATTTTGTGATCTCT
>VZTV01037342.1:8215-36317 GCA_013400875.1 Anhinga rufa
CTGGAGCATCTCCCTTATGAGGAAAGGCTGAGAGACCTGGGTTTGTTCAGCCTGGACAGGAGAAGACTGAGGGGGGATCTCATCAATGATTATAAATATCTGAAGGGTGTGTGTCAGGAGGATGGGACTGGACTCCTCTCAGTGGTGCCCGATGACAGGACAAGGGGCAATGGGCACAAGTTGTAACACAAGAAGTTCCACTTAAATATGAGAAAAAAATTCTTTACTGTGAGGGTGCCAGAGCAATGGAACAGGCTGCCCAGAGAGGCTGTGGAGTCTCCTTCCCTGGAGACATTCAAACCCCTCCTGGGCGCGGTCCTGTGCCCCCTGCTCTAGGTGTGTCTGCTCACGCAGGGGGGTTGGACAAGGTGATCTCTTGAGGTCTCTTCCAACCCCTACCCTTCTGTGATTCTGTGATTCTGTGATACTCTCAGCACAGTTTGGAGGAAAGAGGGAATTCTGAAAACTGAAAACTCCCCTTTGGAAGGCATGAGTAACCATAAGACAAAACTATTTCTCTTCTGCAAAATATTGGATGCAATTCAGCAAATGCTTTAACCTATGACTGTTTTGAACCAGAGAAGTGTGTCAAGAACATACAGAAGACCTTTTTGATATGAACCTAAAATAAGAGAGTACAGGTAACATGGAAAAGTTTGACAAATCATCTCAAAATCATCTGCAAAATATGAATCATTTGAACCTATCTGTATGCTTTAAGTGTTTTTTCTGGTGTCTCACATTCCAGTATGCTATAAATCCATTGAGCTGTCAGCATTGTAATGCTGGGAGAGTGTTTACAATCCATTGCAATGGCACAATGGCATTATATTATGAATACTATCCTATTCACTCCATTCTGGTCTCCAAATTTGCACTTAATTGGGAAGGTGTTTTTGCTTGCAATACAATCCCTGTCACAAATACTCTTTTGTTAATGTCAAATGAAGCTATAGAGAGATGATGTTCTTACAAAATCAATTGAACACATTGAGTTACTGTGAAGGAGCCTTCTCATTAACCACTACTGAGAGAAAGTTCGATTAATGTTTTTAGAGCTAGAGCTGCATTTGTAGGAAGGTACAGCATGTATAAGACAAAGTCTTGAGACATCACACCTGTGATGTTCCAAGGCAGGAACAAGAAGAATAGCTCTAAGCACTCTGAAGCCAGTGGTTGCCCCTACCACACTCATTGGATCACCCAGTGGTTGCAAACTGTTCGGTAGGGAAGGGCACCTTGTCAATAATATGTATCCCCCAGGCATCCCCCTGTCATGTTCATTACTGTTGACAGTGCTAGTGGGTGCCCCTGTGCTAACAAGAGGGCAGGTAGCTGGCTCCCAGGCATCAATACGTTACACTGCAGGAGGGATCCCTGCTGCCCAATACTGAAATGCTGACAAGCCTAACTTCTGTGCAGGGCATTTTTTCAGTGTTACTGACATCATGCCTTTTAGGAGTACATCTGGTGTTTGGGAGAATGTTGAAGAGTCATCACCCAATAACAAACTGGGAAGCTGCCTGATGTGTGATGGATAATAACCTAATGCTTTCTAAGCTTTTTCTAACAGGTAGACTCCATACACAATAAAGAGTTAATTAACATCCTGTAACAAAATCCTCAAACAAATACAAGGATACTATATAGTCTTTGTGTTAATCATCAATCTACTGCTTCACCTTTGGAAGCCAGCCCAGCTCCAGCTGTCCTTTGCTTTCCTGGCCCCTCTCTCACAGCTTTGACTGACTTCTATTCAGTCCTTGAATTTTAACTCCCTAGACGCCCCTATGTTTTCTGATGGAAATGCTATGGCTCACCTATACCCTGCTGTACATCTCCGTGGTTCTTTCATAAGTTCTCAAATACTCCAAACCAGAAAACACAGTGGAGTTCTGTTTGTTACTTTCAGGTGACCTCTCAAAATGGGCTTTCAGAGAGGAATCTTTCACTCCAACTTGTGTTTTTTCTTCCCTGAAGGCAAATTCAGGGGTTGTGTAATGATGACAACATTTCACATTTGTGTTGCTCTGTCAGTAAATTAACAGGTACTATAAAAGTATTATGGTGCACTGCATTTGACTTCATAGGCATGGCAAGGATGGCTGCTCTTAACCATGTATCTGTATTAGATTTGTGGAATGTGTTGTTATCTTTTCATATCTTTTTGAAAAATTATCAGAAAAATTAATTACATTTTGAAATCACTGTGAAGGTCTCCACCAGACTGACTGGAGTAGAAAAAAAGAGAGAGGTTTATTCAGCAAGTCTTAACAGGTGAATCTGGAAAGTATTGACCACAGATGGGAAAAAAAGAAAGGAAAAAAAAAAAAGGATAGCTTTTTCCATGCAGAAGGTATGCTGGAAAAGTTTGCTCTGGGCATGTTAAACTGGTTCCCACCAGGGTGCAGTGAGCTGCTGTGCAAGGGAAGGGATGAGATCCTACAGCTGGAATCAGGAGGACACCTACATAGTTCAGGCTGTTGTGAAATCAGAGTCTGCTGATGGTTCCCAGGACTGATCCTGAGAGGCTTAAGGACACAATATTCAAATCAGCATTCCCTCCTCCCAGTATTATCTTCAGTTCTGGATCTCTCTGTGTTTAGGACATGTTGGATTTGAGAGCTAGCAACAACATTTTCAGGGCGTACTCTTGTCATAGGAGCTCTCAGTCCTGGCTCCTCTCCATTCCTCTATTTTGTCCTGGTTTCCTCCTACCTAACTATGAGGCAACCACAAATCAGCTTGTCTTTCTTTTGAAATGACACTTTGTTTGCAAATACTCTTGATAGTTCCTCTTGGAGACAGGTAGTTAGGGTTTTTATAATATTTCATCTAATCAGTTAGTGGATATAAAATATATGTAAATGCCATAGAATGATTCCTCTGTGCATTAGGCAGCTAAATTTCCATAGTCAGTCAATGGACTAACTAACCCTATCCAGTCTGATCTGTTTAATTCTATACATATTAATTGACTGTGGTAAATTAACAAAACATATTAAACAACACATATTCCCTTTAAGCTCAGAATCTCTGTTATATTACCAACTTACTAAATAAAGATCATGAGAAAAGATACGTATAAGCTCACTGACAATTTACTTTCCTTTGTTACAACTAAAGTTTTGTGCTCTCAGTTTCCTTGGCTTCATGCTTTGTAGCCACCTTGTTAGTTTTTATAAGTTGTGTTTGTTTCTTTAGTACTTGTATAATATAAACTACCATGTATGTTCAGTAGATATATACACACTCACCCACAAGACAGTTGTATTATAACAAATGTAGGCAAATATTAGTTCAGCAGAGCCAGTAAGGATGGCAGTGTGAAAACTGGTCTTTCATTGTTGCATTGGACTGGAGGATCAGACTGACGTGCGTACATGTGTACGAGTAAGTGAATAAATTAAAAACTGTTCAGAAAATTTCTAATACAATAAAGGGATCTGTAAGAAGCTACCCAGAGATGTCAGCTATATAAACAATTGATAAAGTCCTCTGTAATTTCAGGTCATTTGAACATAAAGTATAAACATGTATTTAGTTGGGATTTGTGGATAATAACAATATTATCCAAATACCCAAGTCAACACATTTCATTTTTATTTCTTAGGTTAAAATTATTTTTGTAGCCTGATATGGGTATGCCTGGAAGCTCAGTTTGAGATATGAATTTTATGGAAAACACTCAGAAGTGATAAAATAAAATATTTGACTAGTATCAACTATATGAAAGACTTCTAGCAACACAACTATGAAAAAAAATTTACTATTTTGGCTGTTTTCTGTGGAATGTTAATTCAAGTTCATGATTAGCTAACTATACTATTAGGGAAAGAAAGATTAGGAAAAAACATACTTTTGTTAATGGCAAAGTCTGGCTTGTGTTGAAATAAATACATACACACTTCTTTAATGAGGAGAAATCAACAGGGAGATATTACATCCTCTTAGAATTCATAATATCTAACTGGATTTAGCTCAGACTTACCAAAGGTAAAAGGGTGTATGGTTTAACCATATGGTTTAACCCCAGCTGGCAACTAAGCCCCACACAGCTGCTCACTTACTCCCCCCGGGTGGGAGCAGGGAAAGAATCAGAAGAGTAAAAGTGAGAAAACTTGTAGGTTGAGATTAAAGGCAGTTTAACAGGTCAAGCAAAAGCCACGCATGCAAACAAAGGAAAACAAGGAATTCATTCACTACTCGCCATGGGCAGGCAGGTGCTCAGCCATCTCCACGAAAGCAGGGCTCCATCACACGTAACGGTTACTTGGCAATACAAACGCCATCACTCCGAACGTCCCCCACTTAGTTCTTCTTCCCCCAGCTCTATGTGCTGAGCATGATGCCATATGGTGTGGAATATCCCTTTGGTCAGCTGGGGTCAGCTGTCCCGGCTGTGTCCCCTCCCAGCCCCTTGTGCACCCCCAGCCCGCTCGCTGGTGGGGTGGGGTGAGGAGCAGGAAAGGCCTTGGCTCGGTGTAAGCCCTGCTCGGCAGTAACTAACACATCCCTGGGCTATCAATACTGGTTTTGGCACAAATCAAAACATAGCCTCATATGAGCTTCTATGAAGAAAATTAACTCTACCCCAGCCAAAGCCAGCACAATGGTTTCCATAGTTTTTTCATCTGTTAGTTATTTTTGCTCTGGTAGTGACTAGACTTCTTTGGGTAAACCACTTACCCTTTAGCCAAGTTTTCATAATTTTTCGTAAGAGTTCTTCACCTGGCCTTAGCTGCTCTTCATGTAAAGAAGGGAGAAGATGCAATTAGCACCATTTTCCAATACTCACAAAAAAAAAAAAAAAAAAAGAATAATTTCAGAAAACTCAAAAAACAAGATTTGAAAGGAGGCAGAGGAGTTAGGAATCCCAAGAAGAATAACAAGAGACAGAGAGAAGCATTATTGGAAGAAGAGCACTGGTGAGTAATGGAAGGGAAGAAATTAATAGGAGGCACATAAATACTATTAAAGGGAAAAATCTATACATAGGATCAAAGAAGAATTTGCTAGTGTCCTGTTCCACTGTTAGGTTTTTATTCTAGAATTGTTAGAAACTCTAAAGTACCCCTGTCATTTTCTTCTTCTTTCTAAACCTTGCATTGTCCTGTCTTGCTTTTCTTCACTCCTTCAGACAATCTCCTTTTTTACTAGTATTTAAATCACTCAGAATGGATGTGTAGAAAAAGTAAACAAAATAAGTGGTTCCATGTCCATCAGAAAGTAGAGACTCTGATGACCAATCTTACCATTGTTTTCTTAATCTTGTGATAAGTGTAAGGAAAGAAGCCACAGATCCAAACAAATTACTGCACCTAGTGCAAAAGTGTTTTCAGTGTTCAGCTTTGCAAAGTAGGGTAGGTCAAACACTGCTGCTGTATATGAAAGTCTATGAAAAAAATAATTTAATTAAGTGCTTTTAATTGCCCTTCTAATATTACTGATTTGTAAGAATAATATCTACTATTTAGTAAAATAAATACCTGCAGTCTGGGTTTTAATAATGACCCACTATTTCTGTTCAAAATCAGGTTTCGGTTCACTCTTAATAATTGCAAAAAAAAAAAAAAAAGCTTATGATTTCTTTATTTGTCACACTTTCAAAGGTTTAAAATGATTATTTTTTTGGTTCTTCCTCCAACTCTTTTCCAACCACATGGATGAGGTGGTTGAATCTCAATGGATGTATGCAATATAAATAAATGTAATCAATAAACTCAGAGGACTAATTACCTGAAGATAACTCTAGGATATTTTTGAAGTCTAGGACCATATAATGATGATGTGTTTGCTACAGTAATATCCCAAGATATTAAAGGAAATACAAACCACTTTAAATAAACAATGTTTTGGTAATTCTATGCTTTAACATCTACTCCTATACTGCTGTTTAACTAAATAACATTTTCCATGTAAAATAATGACCTAGAGGTCCAGAATCTCTTTAGGCCCTTATGGTCCTTTCTGGAAAATCTTACCAAAATATATTATCATTAATAGATTTATACTATAATTTGAATGACTATACCTGATTAGGAATACAAATATTATTTTTTGACTAAACCTGAGTGCATGGGACCACATTTCTGAAATGTTTATTAAGCTTTTGCTTGATTCAGTCTTTTTCTCTATTTAAATTCCAGTCAATAGTAATTGCAATTTTACCCAAGTAAATATAAATTCTGACGGTGAGAGTTCTTTCATAAGTTGCCAAAGGTATTTTTTCTCCATCCTGCAGTACATAAAAATGGCTTATCTGAGTATAGGTGACTTTATTCTAGCACAGAGCATACAGAACTTCAGAGTTTATAATGTAGGGGCATCATGGGAAGGGAGACTATGATCCTGAAATATCAGCTTTTAGATAAATGTTTGCATATTGATAAGAACACAATTAAGGCTGAAATTCCAAAATGCTGGGAGCTTTTTTGTATTTCAGTGTTTAGAGACTCATAGGTATTATTCCCTGTACATCCAATTAGGGCATGGCCAGAGATATTATTTCGGCTGCAGCAGATCTGGGTTAAGCCAGAAGTTACTTCCCCCTCAATGCTGCAGGTTTAACTATTCATCCACTCGCTAAATCCCACTCTCTACCATGTGGGTTGAAAACTTGCCTCTCATCATCAGCCACCACAGATTTGTTGTTGCTGTTCCCTCCTCTGGGTTGTCATCTCACCTGGCCACCCCAAAGGCAGCATACTTCTCCTGCATTGCACCAATGCACATGGTCATAAAGCCACTGCAACACTGATCAGCAAAATGTCAAGAAACATACTAAATCTCCTTGAGTCTATGGCCATCCAGATCACTGCTGAGTGTTACATGGGCCAGGGTTGAAAATTTTTAGAAAGAAATGGGCTTTTATTCCTTTTCTTCTCCTGATATGTGAAGAATGACCTAAATATTATTCTAAAACAGCCTTCTTGCTACTGATTTTTATTAAACAGGGTCCTCTTAAAACCCGTCTTGAAGTGAAATGGTATCTTGTGAAAAGCAAGCAACACTCTGGAATGAAGCAGAGTTGTAATTAGACCTTAAAAACATACTATCCAGAATAAGGGAAAGGAATGGCAGGTGCTTTTAGTTATAGGAAAGGATTAAGCCAAGCACACACTGAGGCAAGAGTTCTGGTTTCAGGGGCAGGGCAGATTGCCAGATGGGGTATGTAATTGAGATGAAGAAAGGAAAAGTAAAGGCTCAAAAGTTTCAGGAGTTAAATTAAGAATGGAATACAGAAAGCAAGGGGAGAATGCCAAAACAGTGTAATAATAATGGTAGTCTTCATTAATACAGCAGGGCAGAGTTAGATGTCATTTCCCTCCACTATAGTGGAGGGTCACTATTGTGACCTTAGATTAATTGTTTGATTTCTTTGTGCTGCATTTCTTTGTGCAAGAAAATCTCTCTGCAGGACTGTAAGGATAAATAAGCTGAAGACTATAAGGCAGGCAGATACTCTGACAGCAGGGACAATATGAGTAACTTATATCCACAGGAGAAAGAAAGAGATACATCAGCAGAGCTTGAAGTGAAATCCAACTTGCAGATCTCTATTTCCAAGCCATATTTAGCAGTGCAGCTGAGTTTAGTTGGGTAATATGGGACACAAATATATAAGAAACTAAATTTGGTCAAAAAGATCAGAGGTGGTACAAGAGTGAGACACTAATTTAAGATTTTATCCAGAACAATACTTAGGTTATTCAAGATCCCTCATTTGAGGGAGGAGTTGAAGAAAGGATATTTAGAAGAAGTATTGCACTCTATTTCGATATAATATGCTCTTAAATTGCCTAATTCATTAATATATTATCTGCCACTAAACCCATACACATATCAAGTTGGATTTTTCTGTATATAATAGAAAAAACCTCTTTCATGAAGATAAATAAGTCATTATGTTGTATGAAAAATGGACAGTAAACACAGTTATTAAAGAGAAAATTGCCTCACTTTCTTGTGAGAATCCAGAAGGTCTTTATTTCATTGTTGTGGATGCTCCCATGAGATGCTTTTTGTGATCAGCATATTCACAGTCCTTTTGGGACAACATTTATTATTACAAAAATTATCACAGCATTTGAAATCAGAAGTAAAAAAATTATTACAGGGTTTATGAGAGGAATATGAATCTCTAGTGAACACAGTACATAGAGAAGTGAATTTATTATAAACTGTATAAAGAAGTACTCTTCTGAATACTTAACAGACTGTTAAGTCTTGTAAGGAAACTTTTCACATGAAATTCCAAAGTCCAGAGATCAAGCTGACCTCAAAGACCTAATGTTTCACTATATCTGTGAATTATGGATTATCCATCTAGGCCTTGACTCAGCAAAGTATTTCAGCATAAATTCATCTACTTTTAAATTCTTTGGTAAGCTAAAGTGATAACAACATAATGCAGAATCCTGTTCCATTGAACAAGGTAATAAATAAAGTTTATCTGTTTACTTTCTATATTTTGGAAGAAAGAAGTGTTGATAACCTGTTTGGATGCTAAGGTTTTATTTTCAGACTTTTTATAATAGGGTTTATGGCCCTCCTTTCATAGCTACTTAATTACTCAATAATGTATCCTCACATGAATATTTTTTGCAATTTAATAAAACTATGCATCTAAATGAGTATAAGAAATTACTTGTTTAAGCAAATTTGAAGGATGAAGATGTAAACCCACATAGGAGTTAAAATTTGACTGTACAAAAAGAGACTGGTACACTGTTTAAATATTACAACTAATTTTATAAAGAATAACTGGTTTGTTCCTGGGAGTATTCAGTGGAAGAAAATTTTTAATGGGAAAGGCAGAAAATAAACTCCAAGAAGATGACATGTCCCTGACTCTTACAGATGACAATATTGCCAGTGTCAAAAGAGCTTTTGGATTATTATAAATTAAGGATAAATTATGTTTCCTACAAGAAATATTAAGCTTACAATGGCCACAAGATACATTTGCTCAGTGTCTCCCAGCTCCCTACACTGTGTACCTAGGAAAAAATTTTACCTTTATTGAAATCAATAGCAAAATGCTAATTGCTGGCAGTGGAGACAAGATTGTGTCCTGCATCCCTAAACAGACTAAAGTCCTGCCTCTGGGACAAGACAATAGGGAAAATATTTCTGAGACTTACATTAAGGTTATGAAGGATATAGCTAATACCTCATGAGCAGGTGACCCCATGCTCAGTCTTGCATATACACCCAGCCAGCTATGCTTCTAAAAGGAAAATTCAGGATATACAGAGCCAGATGTGCTGATGACATGAACTAGCGGCTGCTTTGGAGTCTGCACTTCCATACCAGATAAAATCTGTCCCATGGAGGTTAGCGCAACTGACCTCTGTGTGTGTGTGGCTCAGTCTTCAGTGGTGAAGCCATCAGAGGAAGCTGATTTAGCAGGGAGTCAAACCCAGCAGAGAACATGGTGCATACTGCCAGTCTTCTCTCAAGTTTCTGATTCCTTCCCTCTGAATGGGATAATAAAAATAATTTAATTTAAACAGCAGCATGGCTAGAAATTGCAGAAGAAAAGAGCAACACAGTTTACACAGTTTTAATATATTGTCTTTGAGTTACTCCGTGGTGGGTGAAACAACAAAACCATTCAAAATACAGGGCTGGAAAAAATAGAGAGGCAACTATGCTTATATTACTGAAGAAAATATTACCCCAGCCTCTACCTTCTCATGCATCGAAGGGAAGACTTTTTAAGCTCATGCTATTTCCATAAAGCACTACGCATTGATTTTCACACTAGTGCCTTTAGTTTTGTTCTCAGTATGAGTTAGATAATTTCAGTTCTAGTGAGGGTAAAACTTAAAAAGGTTGGCAAATGAACTGTTTTAGTGAAAGCACCCATAAGTTCTCTTGCTATGCAAACTTCTTGATTGTAAACATCTCTGGGAGATTTCTATAATTCTTTCCGGTCAGATGGTAAATACTATAAAAACAGCCTCTCACAGTGTTTTTTTCTGGCCTTGCTTGCTTGTGGTCCCAGAGAGCTCCCAAAAGAGCAAAATGAATAAACAAGCTGACAGAAATTTTTAGACCTCAGAGAAGATTTCCACAAGACTAACTTAGAAGAGGTATTTGGTGGGAGGGTAGGTTGCTATTTTGGCTCTAAAACTTACTAGTGGTGGAAAGGACAACTCACAGACTTTTGCAGTCCTAAGACTGGTTCTGAAGGTTTGAGATTAGCCAGTACTGGGTCCTGGAAATCACTCACGTGAGTTTCTGAGTTTTTTAACAGACTTCTTTACAACTAAAAATTCCCTTCTAGAAAAGTAATTTTGGGACAATTCCTCAATACATTTTGATAGCTGCTTCTATGCTTCCAGCCTGGTATAAAGCCTCTGAGCAGTGGCCAGCATCTGTCTTTGGACTGATTCTTCAATTGTTTCCTCCTTCTTCTGTAATCCAGTTTAGCCTCTGCTGTGCTGGTTTATATTTATTCTGCAGAATGGCGAAACATTCTAATGCTAAAAGAAATTTCCACATTCTCAACCAAACTGTGTGCCAGAGAGATAAGTCATGAAATAATATACCTTTGCACAGAAGCCAAACATGTGGCAACCACCTGAGAAAGAAGGCTATGAAAGCAAGAGCATGTTCTGCTACTGCAACAAGAGCTTTAAAAAATTACTGTTGCCTTCTGGCCTGTAAAAATAATGCAGGTTTGAGCAATACCCTACAGTAAATAGTTTGTCATTTTCCCATGCAAGTTTTATAACTTTCCTCTATTTATGACTTCAAAGGCCCTGTTTGCTGAGCTTCCCAGTGTTTTCATATGCTATAATTTGTAGAATAAAATGAGATTTTTGTCCATAGTGCAGTTAATAATGCCCTGCTAAAAAAAGATAATATCTATAGTTCCAGTGCAATATTTGTGTTTTCAGAGAAGTATGGATGAATGTTTACTTTCAGTTGATTTCACTGTCATTAAAGATTACATATTTCATTACCATTTTCCTATGTAAATATCCTGTAACCAAAATCTACAAATTTCTAGTACTGAGACTGTAGTCTGCTTTGAAAATAGGGATCATTCCCAAAATCTTATGATACCTCACTGAGTAAATTTAACAATGAGTTTTTCTAATTAAAGTTAGGTATGTGAAGCAAAACATTGCCACATTACTGTTACGGTTGCTGCTATTTCTTTTTGTTGTGACAGAAACTGAAATCATGCATTAAGCTTGCCAGGATGATGTTTTGAGGATCAGGTTATTTACTTTGTATTCTGATTATGATTCTGTGTCAATTCGTGAACAGTTTGACTAATAGGTCTCTGCCTACCTTTTGTTTTTCTGCTTCCATTTTGAATTAAAATTCTAAGAGCTGCTAGCTCATAATGAATATTAGAAGGTTGTTTCTAGTATTTGTCACAAAAAACCAGCCTAAAAATAGTAGTAGTAGTATCAGCAGTAGCAGCAGCATTACAAGCAGTAATACTAATACTAATGGTAATAATATGGAAAACTACTTTAGTAGAGGAACTGTTTCTTTGGTAGTAGTCACCTAAAAGTCATCTATGAATACCAGTGGGTGTTGATCAGTGACAAATCTAATAAAGGTCCTTGGTGGAACAAGAAGAAAGTTTGAAAATTTCAATATAAAATGTTTTAATAAAAAGCAGGCACTCTATCTAATGCGTGGTTTCTCTGACCTGAAAGCATAGAAACACAAAACAAAGCCTTAGGAAATCTAGTCTAATACTTAACTGCCATTACAGTTAGGGCATTTCCTTCTACTCCTGGACAAAATCCTTCTTGCAACAACTCAACTCATTGCTTCCTGTCTTGCACTAATGGACATGGAAGACTAATTACAGACTTTAAGACAGATATTTGTAGACAATACTTGTGAGCTCCTGCCTTGATTTTATACCTACTTTTTGGTTCTTATCTTTTGACTACTTATGTAGCCATTCAAGGGCCTTTCCTGCAGCAAGTTAATATAACAATCCACAGAATGTATGGAAAAATTTCTTTATGGTAATGTATTTGCTTCCAAGCATCTCCAGGACCTTTAGTCTCCTTAGGTCATTGCCATACACAAAGCAGAAAAATAAGGTTTTTATTTGAATGTTTATAGCCTCAGAATGATTTCTATAAACAGTTTTCCTCAAACATGTTGACCCATTCTCTACTTTTGCTGTCTAACAGGGCATTTTTTCTTGTTAGCTTCCATCATCCATTTTCTTATTAGAGAGAAGTGTTCTTACAGAGGTAGTATCTCACTAGGATTAAAAGGGGTTAAAAAGATGTTGCATGTGCATGTTCACTGGAGAATCGACCTTTTTTGTTGAATTCAAAGGGATTCAGTTGACACGTGAACAAGGTACATGGGCCTGACTTACCATGTATTTCGAACTATGTGTGTAAATATTTTTCTAAAGGCATGGTGAGAAAATAATGCTCCCACAGGAAGCAAGCTGGAGAGAACATGGACAAGTACACAGAGAGAGCACTTCACTACTGTGCTGATTTGGCTGGGACACAGTTAATTTTCTTCACAGCAGCTAATATAAGGCTATGTTTTGTGTTTGTGCTGAAAACAGTATTGATAATACAGAGATGTGTTACTGCTGAGCAGGGCTTACACAGAGTCAAGGTCTTTTCTGCCCCTCACCCCACCCCACCAGCGAGCGGGCTGGGGGTGCACAAGGAGCGGGGAGGCGACACAGCTGGGACAGCTGACCCCAACCGACCAAAGGGATATTCCACACCATATGGTGTCATGCTCAGCACATAGAGCTGGGGGAAGAAGAAGGAAGGAGGGGGGGACATTCAGACTGATGGTGAAATAACCGTTACATGTGATGGAGCCCTGCTTTCCTGGAGATGGAAAGATGTATTGCTTGCATGTGCAGCTTTTTGCTTTACTTATTAAACTGTCTTTACATCAACCCATGAGTTTTCTCACTTTTACTTTTCTGATTCTCTCCCCCATCCCACCCAGGGGGAGTAAGTGAGCGGCTGTGTGGGGCTTAGTTGTCATCTGGGGTTAAACCATGACACCTAATTATGTCTACATGGAATAGTAAGCAATTTGTTCTTAAATGCATGCTGTAAATATCATATTTATTGGCAAGAGCTAGGATGTAGGGAGAAGGCTTGTATGTACCACAACGTTTAGTGGTGCTATAGGGTGCTGTACCTTTCATTTTTTCAGATTGCCATCTTTCATTCTTCTCTCCCCCATCTCTTGCTTATTCAGTTTTTAAAATCTCTGCATATTCTCTTCCATCTTCACAGTTAATTGCTACTATGGAAGAAATAAGCTCACTCAAAAGACATGCAGCCAGCAGCACAGGGATCACATGCTTTCCTGAAGAACTATACCAAATTAACCAGCTATACAAAAATGTGTCATTAGTCAAAAGGCTGAAATTAACCCAGTAAGTAGAAAGCATAAATAAAATACCTGCATCTTCTGGAAAGAGGTCAAACTCAAGACCAGCTACAACCTCTTAGTCTAGATATTGTGCAGAGTTCTTCCAAGCACACTGGGGCAATAATTTCTCAAACTGAAGTTCAGTTCAGAAAGTGTGTGTGTATGGGGAGGGTGGGCTTTCATATTGTTCTATTTTGTTTGAATTTCTCATTTCTTTTTTTTTCTTTCTTGTTGGCTATATAAATTTAAGATTTCTAAATGTCCATATGAATCTCATATTACCAGTAATAAGATACAAAGAAAATCTACAGCTCTTCTTTGAAAAGAAAAATTGGAGATGTTCATTGTACAGAGTAAAACTTAGAATCATAGAATCATAGACTGGTTTAGGTTGGAAGGGACCTTTAAAGGCCACCTAGTCCAATTCCCTGCAGTCAGCAGGGACATCTTCAACTAGATCAGGTTGCTCAGAGCCCCATCCAACCTGACCTTGAATGTTTCTAGGGGTGGGGCCTCCACAGCTTCTCTGGGCAATCTGTGCCAGTGTCTCACCACCCTCATTGTAAAAAATTTCTTCCTTATATCTGGTCCAAATCTACCCTCCTTTAGTTTAAAATCATTACCCCTTGTCCTTTTGCTACAGGCCCTACTAAAAAGTCTGTCCCCATCTTTCTTATAAGCCTCCTTTAAGTACTGGAAAGCTGCAATTAGGTCTCCCTGCAGCCTTCTCTTCTCCAGGCTGAACAACCCCAACTCTCTCAGCCTGTCTTCATAGGAGAGGTGCTCCAGCCCCCTGATCATTTTCATGGCCCTCCTCTGGACCCACTCCAGCAGGTCCATGTCCTTCCTGTGCTGAGGGCTCCAGAGCTGGACGCAGCACTCCAGGTGGGGTCTCACCAGAGCAGAGCAGAGGGGCAGAATCCCCTCCCTCGCCCTGCTGGCCATGCTGCTTTTGATGCAGCCCAGTATATGGTTGGCCTTCTGGGCTGCAAGCACATATTGTTGGCTCATGCTGTCAGTATTCACCATCCTTAGCACTCATTTAAATTATTGCAACACTGGGATGATAGCAACATGTCTTACATAGACTGGAGAACTGTCCTTTTTTTAGTTTTAATGGAGAAATTGGGGGAAAGTATGCAGTCTTCTTCAGTACTTAATTAGCTCTGTAAAAGTAAGAAACTTCATTTATTCAACTGGTACCCAAAACATTAGTTATGGACTAATCCTAAATCACAAGTTTCTATTTGGTACTATAGCTGAACAGTAAATCAAATACACATGACATAAACAAGTGTTCTTCATTACAAAGGCTTTCAAGTACAAGTACATCATAAACCCAATCTAGCAAGCTGCACAATTTCATGGGCTAAGAAAGACAGTATGCTGTTTATTCATTTTTGTCATTTTGAACAGTGTTATTTCTAAAACTATATAAGAAAAGCACAACTATTACTTAATGCATTCTTTATTTTTCTCATAGTCAGTGGGTGTTCACTTACTCTAAACAGTTTTGTTAGAATTCCAGATCTAAGATCTTATATTTGTCATAATGATATGATATCAGTGTGCAACTGGGCACTAACTTCCATTTATCCTGTTTTTTTTTTACTCTGTCCTCTGCGTATTGTTCAGTTACACATCTCTAGAGCACAGAAAATCATAGACCTTTATGCTGCTTCTGGAAACTTGCTACAAATATACTTGTGTTATGCTGTCCTGGAGATTCTTCCAGATCTATTCTGCAACCAAGATGAAAGACAGTCAATATTCAGCATTTAACCTGGAAAACAAGTCAAAATTCCTTTGGTATGCAGTCTATAAGGTTAAAAAAATCAGAGGTTCAATGTTGCAAAGAGGTGGCAAGCTGTCTCAACTTCTCTTTGGCTGTGGAAGGACTCTAACAGCAGATGTATGTTGTCTGCATGCCATTAATTTTATATTTCCTTGCTTTCCAACACTTGTTTACTTAAGTAGAAAGTTCCTTTTAAATGGTTAGGCTTTCCAGCATTTAAAATTTGTGAGGTCTGTGGTTTTGTATTTTATCTATGCTGCAATATCCTTTTAAGGCATTTTCCAAAAAGGTTAATTTCATCTCTGTTAATCATTTTTCTTTTCATGACTGAGGCTAAGTAAAGAAGGAACATTCCAACACAGTGTGAAATATCTGGCTATGTTTATTATTAACAAGACCATCTTACAAGCTAGTCTCATTAATAATCCAAGTCAGACACCAATGCACAAGCTTTTCTTCTTGAAAAACTTTATTTCCTCTGATGTCTTTTCATCTTATGGGACTATCTTACAACTGCTACTCCATAAATTACTGCTGAATTATGCAGGGGAGCTTGCAGAAAGTTTTACTATAAGGTAAATTTTGCTTAACAATCAGTTCTGTAACAGTTTTTATGAAAAACTCTTAAGAAAACATGTTTTGTGCATGTTAATGATGTCATATAAAAAAAGTTGTAGGTATTAAGGGGATCATATAGCATAGGAAAGTTAAAGATTGCAGAGTGCTGACCCACTTATGTAGGATTCTCTTTCGAAATTGTGTCCAAGATTAAGGTCAGAGAAATTCTTCCTGCTTATTTCAGTGGGTCTTGCTTTTGTCAAAGATAGGATCTTCATACATCACATAAAATCACCTTGACTGGTCATATATCTCAAAAAACTTCAGTTCCTGGTACTTTTTCATGGTATTGTCCTAAGTATTTTTACTAACATGATTAATAGCAATTGAAACAGGAACATCAAACCTCTACTGAAAAAAAAAAAACCCACACCTGTGAAAAGCTATTAAAATACAGTTTCTAGTGACACGTACTTAAGTTAGAAATTGGCATAGATGCCAGATTCACAAAGAATTACTGAGATTTTTTTAACTCACTGAAAATATCACCACAAGCCTTTGAAATTGTAGCCAGTGGCCTTGAGCTAGCCTTGTTACTGAACTCCTCAATGTTCAGCAAGGACTGTCATTCAGAACCCACCCTGGCCTGCTCCTGTCAACAACCACTCTGGAAATTAAAGGAAGAACACATCCAGTGATTTCCTGCTGGTTTTATCTTTTTGTCTTGTTTTGTTTCACATCCATATATTTTTAATTATTTGCAAGTGAAAAATCAGTATGCTATTTGAAGAAGAAGTACAGTTATTAGCAAACAAAAGTGCTTTTTTTGTCAGGCTTCTTGAGAAAATTCTATGAGGAGTCACTTATAATACTTGCATACAGCATAACTTAGTCCCAGACTAGATGAAGAGACTTGGATAAAGCAGTGGCAAGAAAAGGGATGGTTAATCTGGCACCTTCAGAAACTTGGCTGATGACATAGGTTACAAGCTGCTGTTATCATTGATAGTCTTTTGGATTTCATAGTACTTTTCATAAAGGGTTTAATTTCTTTTCTTTAAACAGTAACTAATTTCATCTATACGGGCAAACACTTTAAATCTCTACATTACAGACAGGATTGGCAAGGTAGGAATGTAAGTAGACAGTAGTGATATTACAGGACAGGAGCCACTGAGTCTATGGCCATAACCTAAATACAGTAAGGAGTTCTGGATAGAGATTTGTCTTACCAGAGAGAAAAGGGAACTAGAGTTATAATAAAAGGAAAATTTAATTGAAGCTTTTTGAAAAAATGAGGTGAAAAAAAGTCCTAATCTAATGTATGTACTGTAAAGAAATAAGGAGTCCCCTTGTGCCCCAGAGTTTGTGCAGCATGTAAGACGTGAGAAATGCCATAGCTTATGTACAGATCAAGGTGAGTAGTGGATATAGCCAAAGTCAAGTATGTTCTAAACATGCTGGACTCAGTGTGAACACAACATAAAGATGATTTAATTGTGCTTACAGTGGAAGCATCAGAATTGCTGCTTTCAGATTTGGTCTGCTGGTAGGCCTTTGTCTGTCTATAGCAACTTTTCTTCAAAGATGACAAAATACTTCAGAAAATATTAGACCAAATCACAGCAGTGACAGGAGATTAAAAAAAGTGTCCTGCTTAGGAAATGATGACAGGAACTTAGGTCTTTTATCTTGGACCACACACAAAAGAGTCAGAACTGGAATTTAATGTTTGGCAGTGTAAAACTGGTGGTTTCAAGGCATTTTTTTCCTCTTTGTCTTGTTTTGATTTGATTCCTTACCTATGTCAAAAGTGCCTTACTTTTTTTCCTGATAATAGGTGGATCTATTTTTCCATGTGGTGGTCCAAAATCTGAGGAGAACTTAAACCAATGCATTACTATGACCTGGTCCAGGATAACATCTACAGAATTCAGTGGATGGATTCCTATTCAACGGACTTAGGAGCACAAACCAAGTGAAGAGCCACATTTATAATTTCCATCCAAAATATGCAAAGTGTTAGTGCTTTGATACTACTTTCAAAACCAAACCTTAATACAGCTAAAATGGAATAAGGTTTTGTACTCAAAAGCAAAACAATGGAGTCTTACAAGTCTTTCCTTTCCCATCCTTGCTGTCTGCATGTCTATATAATTAATAAAAGTTGTACTATACCCTTTTTTCTTAAGTATTCTTAGTTCTCTAACAGAAAATTAGTCCCAATTTTTCTTTTCCAGAAAACATGTTTAACTAGTAGAGATAACCATATTTTAACTGCCCTTTTAATGAATCTAGAATTTGCTTTTGCTGTATATTCAAAGACCACAGGATATTTAATATAACAGACATAAGAAAAAATGTGATGATTAAAAATATGAGAGCTGCATTGTAGTTCATCTTTTATATTTTGGTTCTTCTATACATTTTCATAGCAATCTCACTTAATAATGATTACTTTTTATAGTGCTAGTGTCAAGTCACAATCAGGACCCTTCCATTCTCCCTTTACAAACATAGAGAAAAAGAGATCATTATTACAAAGAGATTGATGTGACATCTACTAACTTAAGTGATTAAGGTTTAAATGGACACTTCCTAAGTTAAAACTCACTCCTCTCCATAGAAATGTAACTGATTCACACCTTAATAGGCACAAAGGAGGATAAATCACCCACTGAGAGATTGTAATAGTTTAAGCATAAAGGTTAAAGCTGACTTCAGTTAAATCCATAGTAAAACCCATTTACTTCAGGGTCAGTGGTGAACCACTGCAAGTTTCCCATACAATAACTCACTGTTAAAATTATTAGTGGGAATAGGAGAGTAGAAAATTTCTGACTCCACAGAAAGTTTCAATAAAAATTAAAAAAAAACACTAACCAAAATTTTATTTCTCATTTTTTCACATAAAAAGTAATAAACCTCCACTATATTCTGAATCTAGATACAGATAGATTAAAAAACCTAAAACTAAAAAAGGCAATTTTTTCAACCAATACTGCACCCAAAGTCCACATAAGTCTCAAACCAAAGGGAAACTCTCAGTGTGCAGTACGAAATGGGATGTTAAAATAGAGAGAAAAGGAAGTGTTACATTAAAAGCAACAGCAAGGTATTTGCAGCTGCAAATTAAAAAAAAAAATATTTAACAGGCACCCTGCCATTTTGCAAATGCAAGAGAATAAAAATGGGAACTACTGGTAGAAGAGTTATACAGAAATAAGGGTTAAGAAAAAGTTTACAAATATCTCTATTGACACTTTACTCCCACAAAGAAAATCTGCTTTACTGAACGTCTGTTTATCTTCCATATTTTATTTTCAAAATATATTGACAACCTTTTATTCCCCCAGATACTATTGTGTTTCTGCTCAGAGGTTTCCAGCATTAAGAATCCCATATCTTCCTCAATGCCTCATGCATCCATGAGGTCTAGGAGAATATTTTGCAATTGGTGTTGGGAAACTGGAGCTCCTGTGTCATTTTGATTGCTTCATTAAGCAATAGGAAATGTTAGTCTTTTTCTTTT
Organism: Anhinga rufa; assembly: GCA_013400875.1. NCBI lineage: Eukaryota > Metazoa > Chordata > Aves > Suliformes > Anhingidae > Anhinga > Anhinga rufa. Next base: position 27,511 of record VZTV01037342.1, read on the forward strand.
TTTTTTCTTTCCTTCAGATTCTATTAATATTTTGTTTTAAAAAAAGCAACAAAAGCCTTCCTGTGTTTGGAAGTTGCATTCCAGTTAATATTGTTTGGAGAGAGTCAAATCTCTAATTAGTAATGGAGAGGATGTTAGCCAGTATATACACAAGGCCTGTTATCCCCTTAGGCAGAACATGCCCTTGATTTAAAGACAGAATAACTGTGAGAAATAGAAAGTAAACTTTAACAAGAAGCATTTACAGTCTCCTATAAAAATCACTAGAACTGAAGTGTTCACAAAATGCTGTCTGTAAGCTGACAATAGGTGAGCTAATGTCACCAATCTGTGTTTTTGCATCCCTTAGCAAAACGGATTTCTACCTGCAAACCGGTTACACAGCCCATCTAAATGAAGAAAATGTGAAAAAAACAGGCTGTGTCACTATAACTCCATTGCTTCCTCTTCACCATTAGTTTCATTTACCAAGTGAATTTTTAAAACTCCAATTTTCTTTTATTATATGCTTATATGGTATCTCGTATAATTGTGAGTTGATATGCTTACACTTTTTAGGAATCAGTATTATTAATTAGTATTTATTAGTCTTTAAAAAGATATATTTACAAGTACTTCCAGTTAAGCACAATCCTTAAGATTCTGCATCCCTGTAAATGAAAATGATTTTCTAGACTCGTCTCTGAATACATATAGCATGCTTAGGATGTATTATGCCTAACAGCATGTATCATGCTGTTGTCTCTGATGCTGTATAATTACTGACGTGTCATTAAAGCACTGCTGTCACTTCCTAAAAACACAGTCTTCAGGGCCTGTCTGACTGTATGCGTGTGTGTAAGAACAGTGGCTAGCACATTGTGGGTGTCAGTGGAATACAAATGACTGTGATTCTATTGTATGTAGCACTTCTTTTGCTCAGCAACTCAAAATGTTGCATTTATTATTATGATTAAGACTATAGATGTTCTCCATAGTGAATATCGCATAGTGGGAAGCCATACTGAGAAAGTCTAGCAGCTATCTAACATCTTCTTGTCAGCTGATCATAAAGGACTTTCCAGGGTTATAAGTACCACAGGATGCATTGTGCAGATGGGGAAATTGAGGCAAAGAAAGATGAAGTGTCTTGCTTGTTAGGCTAAAATCTGGAAACTCTTTCAATAATAATTGGTTTTAATTTAGATGTTTTAATTGCTTGTATACTTACTTTGGCATCAGCTTTCATTACGTCATCCCTACGAAAAAGTTGTATTAAATTCACTACATTTTTTTGTGCAAATTATAGCACATTATTTTTTAAATGTATTGTAAATATATTTTCCTTAAGCATCGGATAAGTAGGGCTCAAACTGACCTCTCTTTTTCCTTGTGCGAATCTTCTTATTGCTCACTTTAGAAAACAAAAAGAACAGACATCTCTTATTCCTAAAATAATTTTTATTTGAGGGATTTTCAGAATTTAGAAGTACAGAATAGAGCAAATATATTGTCATATGTTGTTTACTAGTTTTCCTCAATGTACATTTTCACTTCTTTTTTTACTTAGAAATTCTATATAACTGCCATTATTTCTGTAGCTTTCTTGTACTTGTGACATAACTTTGCTATCCATTTTGCTGCCCCCAGTTCAGCAAAGACATTAAATGCAAACCTATGCCTCAGTGACTATAGATGCTTTAAATACATTCTTAGCTTAAAGCATATGTGTAGGTGGTTTTATAGAATATAGTGTAGTGCTGCAGGTTTGGGGTTTACATACAAAGTACATGTAGAAATAATAATCTTGTCCCCACTTTCTTTTTTCAAATTCTTTCTTTAAACACATTCCAGAAGTGAAACTATCAGTTTAGTATCCTTGCAGACTAAAGTTGTGTCTGTTAATACCTTCACTAATTATTTCTTAAGACTTACTGTGTCTATAGTTTGTTGGTTTCAGACATGAGGAATTTAAATTTGTGGTATCATAAAAACATGGTCATCTGATATAAATTAAAATAGCAATGTTTATTTTCTACTTTTGTTATTGTCTGTATGCTAATATTCACAGTATTTTCTATGCACTTTCCTTATGTACATTTTAATTTTATCTTTTCTTTTGAACTAATTTGTGCTTCCATATTTTTTTCTCACAAGTAATATTTTCATTAAATATTAATTTTAAGCCATTATCAGATAGTCTGCTGCTTTACTCTTTGAAATGAAATAATCTACTTAATATGAAACATTATCTTAAATACTCCTGTACGTACTGTGCATTATGACAGTATTATTCAAATGATGTTGGGTGATAGGCTGTGGGAAGGAGAAGGAAAAGAAGTTGTTACTTATTTTGTCTTTTGCTTTGGAAAAAAATCTGACTCTAATTATCATGTCTCTTAAAAAATATGTTACATTGACTGGGATATCGCTAATGTCCTAATCCAAAGCCTATTAGAAACCTGTAGGAGTCTGTCCAGTAATTTTAATGGTTATTGATTAAACCCCGAGTAGACAGTGTTTTGCAGTACTATTTCTATCCGGTATTCTGCAAATATCTTTCTTATTACACTCCCCCCAAACTGTTTCTTTCTTGGGAAATAGCATGTGATTGGCACATTCAAGATTGTGATTTGAAATACACTTTTGTGTGGTTAAAGGCTACAGAGAAATGGGTCTATTTTTGATATTCAGGTTGTTCTGTTGCTGCATAATTTGGATATTCTTACAGTAATTGCCATGAGCCACCACTTCTTTTACGTGCAATCTTCAGTGCAAAAAACATGACGCTGAAGTAAACGATAACCTCCAAGCTGTGAGTATAATCAAATGGTATCTACATGCACGTGTGCAGGAACACACACATGCAAGTACATGGTTGGAGCCACATTTGTATTAGGGTTCAAGATGACATAGTCTGAAATAGTTACAAGCATAAAAAAGGAGCTCTGCCAATCATAACTGTGATTAACTGCTGGAGTATTTGATGAACTAGAAGCTCATGTGATAACATTTGGTCAATTAATCATATAGGTTTGACTAAATTAACTTATGTGTGAGCACTAATCTCTGAGGAGAATTATAATGTTTCAAATTCCTAACCATTGCTGAACAGATTACTGTTTCTAACAATTAACACTCCAAAGAAATTTTTGTTCCTCTACTCAGAATCCACATTTTTTTTTGCCATAGTATTATATTTGCTGATGGCTGAAAGGTGGTCTGTGCTGGTTTGGCTGGGGTAGAGTTAATTTTCTTCATAGAAGCTCATATGAAGCTATGTTTTGATTTGTGCCAAAACCAGTGTTGATAGCCCAGGGATGTGTTAGTTACTGCTGAGCAGGGCTTACACAGAGCCAAGGCCTTTCCTGCTCCTCACCCCACCCCACCAGCGAGCGGGCTGGGGGTGCACAAGGGGCTGGGAGGGGGCACAGCCGGGACAGCTGACCCCAACTGACCAAAGGGATATTCCACACCATATGGCATCATGCTCGGCACATAGAGCTGGGGGAAGAAGAACTAAGTGGGGGACGTTCGGAGTGATGGCGTTTGTATTGCCAAGTAACCATTACGTGTGATGGAGCCCTGCTTTCGTGGAGATGGCTGAACACCTGCCTGCCCATGGGGAGTAGTGAATTGTTTTGCTTTGCTTGCATGCGTGGCTTCTGGTTTACTTATTAAACTGTCTTTACATCAACCCATGAGTTTTCCCACTTTTACTTTTCTGATTCTCTCCCCCATCCCACCCAGGGGGAGTGAGTGAGTGGCTGTGTGGGGCTTGGTTGCTGACTGGGGTTAAACCATGACACAGTCATACACATGTGTTCATTTGGATACACAAAATCCTTACTTCAGAGTCAAAAAACATTATTAATGACAAGAAAACTAGTTTGGGGTAATTTGGTAGATCTTTTATGTCACAAAACATGTTTCTTGTTCTTCTGTTGGCCTCACTCTAATGAAAGGATGTGGCTTTGCAGGCAGAATGATACATCAAACAATTCCTACACTTTTTAAAGACTTTCTCAAAGACAGCTTTTCTGTAGCATATGTGGCACATTGTATAGTCTTACTGATGAGCTCTGAAATTAAAATTGTGAGCAGAATGTGGTCTTTCTGAAATGCATTTTGGAAAAGAAATAAGTGTATCATTGTGTTAGATATCCTGTGCACCAAAAGTCTGGATGGTATTGGCATTATCATGGCACCACAGGTGCCAAAGACTTATGCTAGCTGTGCTTCTCCTTGTCCATGAATCCTGCTCTGAAGGTTCCTGCCCTGCCCTCTTCTTTATGAAATGTAACCACCCACATTCCCTTGCTGAGGACCAAATCCAAACATGAGTCTAAATACCTTATTTTACATTTCTTGTGGTTTGGATTTTAAAGCCTCATCTGTTTACCCATTACTAAGAATAGCATTATTTTTGCCAGCAGAGTGACCACAATGGCTTTTACACTAATTCCTGTTTAAGTCTCATTGCTGTTTAAGTACTTTGCTGCTGCTCTTTAATAGTTATAGATCCCTGTTTTCTGAAGTGTTCCAGGAGTACAATGGGCCATATCTCTAAATAAAATGCATAAAAAGAATTCTGCATGAGTTATGTATACTACATTGCTTTGTGTACCTTCCTAAGTTCTTTTTATAGTATAAAACTATTCTATATGGAATTTTATGTCTAAATCTCAAGTATTATAGCTTAAATCAAAAGACAACATTTTCTGAGAGGACAAAACAGCCAGACAATTCATGTCCCAAAATAACTGACCCAGAAACAACTCCAAAACCACCAATATAGCAGCATCTGGAGATCTGTGAAGAACCAGATGCTGCTGCAAAAATATCTTCCACAGTTTGACATTTGGTGCTGTGACCGATGTCCAAAATACAGTTGTAAATATAATATAAATACCACCTCCCTACTGCTACTCCTTTTGTAATAGAGAAAAACACTACATAACATGATTTGAGACTTCCAAGTAGTTTGGGATTGGGGAAATGACAAGCAAAATGAGCATCTGTACACAAAATAAATCAATAATAATTAAAGTATCTTGCTGTGTACTTGAGCTTCTAGTCATTTTCACATGGATGAACTCCCATAGAAACTCTAGATCTGACCCCAAAACCTTGAATTAATTCTTAGGTTTTCTCTAAAATATCTCATATCAGGATTTCAAAACACAACTGACAAATTTCAGACTACCTTGGAAAATGGACATTGCTTATTGCTATATGTTTACTGGACTTGGAAGCTTACTTTTAGTGAAAGTCAATGACTAAAATAGACTTTTATCTTAGCTGAAAATGTTTATCACTGGTAATTGTTTTTTAGCAATTTAAATAATCTTTCTGCTTTCACTGTGTCCCCTTGGAAATACTTGCTTTTCCTTCACCAAAAGCAGATCTCCTGATGAGATGTACTCTGTGGTCTACTTCAGCTTTATCCGTTCTGCTTGCTTTCTTCACTTTATATGAGGCTTTTTCTTCTATTAGAGTCAATATTGTGATCTGCTGAGAGGGACAGGCTGAAGATCACCAAAACCACTTATTAAGAAAAGAAAAAGAGACTGACCATGATCATATGTTGCAAGGAGTGGTTTAGGTAGAAAAGGCTCAGAGTTGGATGAGGAAAAGCAGAATAGGATGAGTAGGATGAGATAAGCAAGTTAACAGCTGATGTTTATCAGTTAAAAATAATGAACATGCATACAGGAATATTGAGCCAATCTTTTCTGAACTCATTTGAACTAAGGGTTCAAAATTAATTATTAAGTTTCTGTTGTTTACCAAATTGCTATGCATTAAGTAGCCTTGGTAACCAGAATGTTTGCTCTGTCAGCCAACAACAACTATGAAATAATTAAAATTATTTTAGTTCAGAAAAAAAAAATTACACCAAGTCATATTTTCCTGCCTTTGCTCCAGGCAAAAACGGTGTAAACAGGCAGTTCCTGTGGCTCAGCCAAAGTGCCGTTATTGGTTAAGTCACAATAAATTGTGCAAAAGTGTAAGCACTCAGGTTACCTTGTGTGTGCAGAAGCTCAGAAGAAGAGGGAAGTGGGGCCAATCCTTACTGTAGGCAGATCAGGAAATCACATTGGCACATTCTTAACTTTCTTTCTATTAATTCCTGGTTTCTTTAAAACATCTTAGCCTTGAGTACATGCTTAACTTATTCTAAGTGGTTTCCTGAATAGTTAGAGGCTACTCTTTAATTTAGGAAGAGAAGGACTATGGCAACTTACTATATTTCTAGGTAGCAATGGCTGATCCATTGTAGTGTAACTGAGGTTTACTACGTCAAGCTTAATTGTCTTGTTGTTACTTTGTATTTTCCCCATCTGTTACTAGCCACCTGTTATCTCCCACGCTGATTCCTGATTAGGGCCTCTAGACACTGCTGCAATAAAAAATAAACAACAGTCAAAATAATAGCAATGAATTTTTCAGGATGCAATGAATAAGTGCTTTGCTCCTGCATTCATTTTGGGAGGAAAAATACCAAACCAAACCAAATCACTAATTTAAGAGAATCCATGTACATTCTTTTTTTTTTTTTTTTCTCCAGACCAAGAGGTGTTGACTGCCTTGCATATTTATTCCTCAGAGATGATTGCACTTGGTGAAAAAAATGCTAAGGTCTTAAAAACTGGCTAATGATCTTTGGTTTCCCACTTGAGATCCTTTACAGAGACCTAGATGTGCTCTGGAAAAGAAGAATAAAAGACCTTATGAAAACTAGTACCTGAATTCACTGGCCATTTTTGGATGATCTTGGCCAAAGAAAATTCTCAAAGTAGCAATATATCTTTAGTAAATAGTTTGTTTTTCAGCAAAATCCAAATGTTTTCACTGATGAAATGAAAAACAAGATGTTTTCAGGCATTTCTGGGACACTGAGATATGAGAAGAAACTGGAATTGACCTCATAAAACCAGCATATGTGGTTGCTTTAATCCAGGACTGAAGCTGAAGAAATGACTCACCTCTGCACCCTCTACAATGTGTTGTGACTTAAATGCATAGTTCAGATATGTTTCCCAACCAAGTTCTCAGAAAAAAACACAACAGTGCCAAGAACAACTCCCCGTCTCCTGTCTGAACCACAGAACCACATTAAAAATTTTGTTTTGTTTGTTTGCTTGCTTATAATTTGTCATTTTCCTTTTTTTGTTAATAATTAAATTGGTTTATCATTTGACCGTAAATTTATTTTTGCTTTATTTTTCCAATTTTCTTATGACTGAAGTAAACATACTAAAATAGAACCACAATGAGCATTTTTATAAGTACAGCAAATGCACCCTGTGATTCTTTCCTATCTTAATTTGGAAAACGCCAAGTGGTAATAAAGGAAGAAAGAGCCTGGTCTGAAAATATGATGGGAATTGGATCACCTCAAATTCACTTAATACAATGGCCAGCATGGCTAACCTGGAGGTCGAAACAGTGGTAACTGAGGCTGCTGTTACAGGAACATGCAGAATGGTTCAAGGCCCAGACAAAAGGGACTTTTTGGTCAGTGTAGTGCAGACATAGTTTTAGAATTTGAAGATTCCATAGTGGTCACCTGAAGAGCATGAATTATCTGTCTCAACAGATGTTCAGCAGTCACCCAGTGGGGAACAGGTCTCCTTCCCAGAGATTCAGGGCTTCACATGTGCTCCAGTAATTTGTCCCCACCTGGCAGCTTTCATAGCTCTTTGGATATCTCCCTTAAATACCTTTGTGCATAAACTTCCCTGTAACCAGAATTCGCAAAGTGAGTCCATATGTATTGACTCAGGGTGCGGTTTGGAAAAGTGATTGTTTTGGTTCATTGGAAGCATCAACCATGACAGCTGATTGCAAGTATCTGGCCAGGTCTTTCTCTCCCAGTTGCACTGGAGGTCTTTGCTCATGTAGGCAGAATGCTAAGTCTGTGCAAGGACCACTGATTACTTCATAGTCTCTGCATCTACAGACTGAAATTTGCTTTGGCAACAAATCTATTGCACCAAGCAACAAAAACCTTGTCATCCCAAGCACATTTTATGAAAGCAGTATGATTAAAGTTCTCATTCTATCTTAATATGGAGGAAAAAGCATATAGGTTTTGTTGTTGAGCATGGTGTCATAATACTTATATGTTAGGGGAAAGCCAAGACTGTAGTTTATCATCCTATCCCCCATTGACCACATGTAGTGCGTACGACATCATCATGCTTATCATTCATTTATTCCCATGTGTCTGCAAGAGAGCTATAGCATGGAAAATTTATTGCTCCCCTATATATTCCTGCTGGACTGTGTAATCCAAGGCATCTATCTTCATATCATTTTGCAAAGTCAGGTTTAATCTCTCACATCAGCTCTACTTGTCTCATCATCTTTTCTAGTATCTTCCTATATCAAGAAACAAACTGCAATAAAAGCTACATAGGATGGGTGAACCTGAGAAGTTTAAGCAGTGCTTCTTCATTCGTCATACCCATCTGTAAATTAGAACAGTAATGAAAAATTTATTTTAACTTAGCCAAACTTATTTGGCTTGAAAACTAGGCTGGCAATACTGTGGGAAGCGATATATTTTGTGGTATTTCTGACACAGTCCCTGCCAAAACCTTGTAGTTCATGAAAATTGAAAAAAACAACCAAAAGTCTTGAACTTGAGGAAAGGTTCAAGTAATTTCTTATTATATCCAGATGGGATTACTATTCCTTACTCACCATTAGTGAACAATAACAATACAGAGTAGCGAGATGAGTATAAATGAAAATCTGTGGTTTGGGGAGCCCGATTTTCAGTTTCTCATTGAGGATCAGCTGAGTTTCATAGAAGAACA
>VZTV01037348.1:1708-15876 GCA_013400875.1 Anhinga rufa
GCCAAACTTGCATGCATGAAATTCATTCCTGCTTTCTGCCAGGCTGTGTCAACCTAGGTCAGTGTTTCACTGACCCAGCTACCTAAGGGAGGCCCAAAGGAATTGGTCTGTCCCCAGAGCATGGCACAGCACGGGGCAGGGCAACTCAGAGAAAAGGGAACTGAAAAATGTTTGAACAAAACCAGCCCAGGACACCAACAGGTAAGGGACTGTTTTTTTCAGAAATTTAGTTCCTGAGATGTCCAGATGAGGCCACTGTGGTTTTATTATCCTGATTTCAAGAAAGGAAGTTCATTTGGTCACCTCAGAGTTTCCCATCTCCACAACTGCAAGCGTGCTCAATAGCCTGTTTTTCTGTTGGAGAACAAAGAAAAGGAAATGGTTATTTTTTTTCTTCACGTAGCAGTTACGGTACTTGCGGAGGNAGGCAGGAAGGGAACCGGACAATGGAAGCTACAGATGTGGAATTTCTTTTATAAATCCCCTTTGCTGCTGCTGCTGCTGCTGCTGCTGCCTGACAGGCAGTGGAGATATGGCAGTGCACTAGCAGGAGATGCTGCAAGACTGAAGCAGAGCAAGCATTTTCGTTTGATAGAGAGCCCCAGGTGAAGCTTTCCAACAGCTCGACCCAAACCGTACAGGCTTAGTTTCAAATCGGCAGCATGATGCAAAACCAGGGAAGGGTACGAAGTGCTTTGGCTGAGTCATGCTGTTAGGAAATGGGTATTTCTGTGGTGAGAGGCCAGACTGGCCTCTGCCAAGTCCCCAGGCAGTGAATTCTAATGCATTTTGGAGATGGGGACGACATTCTCATCCAAAAATATCTGGCCAGCCAGGGGGGAGACTGTGTCTACAGGGAGACTGTGCTTCCTTTGTGGTTTGTTTTTGTTTGTTACTAAAAGTGATCTCCAGAAGGAAGAGCTCTGAAGCGACTGTGGGGACATGGGTGTACGTGTAAGCCCAGCCATGAGGAGGGACGCTGGCTGCTGGGCCGACCTGCAGCAGGTTCCTCATTCCAGCAGCGTGATTAAAAGAAGGAAAGTGCCTAACCTTGTAAATGCTCTCTAAAAGGCTTTTTTCTTCCCTTCGCGTTTGCTGCTGCCGAAGGGAATGCCTTGTTCAAATCTGTTTAGGCTGTCTGATAATAGGTCCATTTTTAACAGCAGCTGGGCAGACAACCCAGGGCCAGGACTCATGAGAAGCTCTCGTTTTTGCTTCTCCACCCGCTTGGGCTGAAAAGCTACATTTTAGCCTTAGGTCCCCATGTTGTGCAAGACCACATCTGGCTAGAGCTTGGCCTGCCATTAGGTTTCCTCCTCCCCACTGAGTGGCCCCTCTGCCTACATGGGCAGGGTTATCTGGGCAGAGAGTTTGGATGATGGTTAGCAAGAACACTGAGTCAGAGCTTATGGCTGCGATGTGATTTAATATAATGTTTGTCTGTAAACTAACAAATATTGGCAGAAAGTTCTTGCGAGGGAGGGATCTGTGGTCTCAGTCAGGCTGCCAACCTGTTCTAACCAAACAGCTACAGATGGCCTCAGCCCTTTTCAGGCTTATCCAGGCACTCCAGGGAATGCAATATTTCAGCCTCAGAACCAGTTGTTTTTATGCCATGCAGCCCTGTTAAGGCACACATTTTAATTACGTGGATGACTCAGCTTGCCACCATTTTGCACTTCTCGCTGTGCTCCTGGCTCCTCTCCTGTTGTAGGACCCCGTTCACCCCCTCTCTCCCCTCTCCTCCCAAGCAGGTGCAGCTCTTTGAGGGACCCAAAACTAAAAAGAGACTGAACAGTGCTTGGCAGTAAGAAAGGACTGCAGGGATTGACTCCAAAGAGGTTGCTGGAGTGCCCTGACTCCCAGCTGCAACTTCATGCATAGTCCTTTAGCATCTGAGCTAATGCAGGGTTTTAAGGTGAAGCTCTCTGAAATGAGGTGATGGGGAGGGTCCACCCGTCACATCTCTCAGGCAGCAACAAAACATCTCCATCACCACAGATCTGCTGGAGAGGAAAAACCCTGAAAGTCTTGTGCTATTTGCTGCAATTTTCACCTGGTTTAAATGGTGGTTGAAGTTTTTGCGTATCCTTTTTAGGGTCCCTTTGAGTTTAAACTCACTGCATATTCCTGTGGCAATACAATTTCCTTTCATCAGCAGAGCTAGCTTCAGCTGTTGTCGGGTATTATTATACCTCACTGCTTCCTTCCTCTCCCATCAGTCCCTCTATCCTGGAGTTAAATGTCATTTATAGTTAGAGCTATTTGACTGCTAGTCCCCCTGCACCCCAGAATAGCCCAGAAAGACAGGAAAGTTCATGGGGAAAGGGACATCAAGTGGCTACATTTTCTGCAGCACAGAAGAACCAGACCCCAAAAATCTCACTGATAGGTGTGAAAGTAGCGCAGGACATTTAGGACAGAGTAATTTGGGCAGAACTGTGCGGTATGACTGCTCACACTTGGCAACGTGGGTAGCAAGCAATCATCCAAGTGGGCGCAGACACCACTGGAAAATGTCACTGCTGCAGTGAAGGTGGTACCCTTTCTGAAAAGAAAGAGGCCTAGCCTCACCACAAAGGGTATATAAAAGCTAACACTTTTTACGAGCGTTAACTTTTTCCTTTTTTTTTTTTTAACTAAACAGAAAACAAGGACTCACATGAAAAGTCTTTACCAGCATTTTGCAGCATGCAAAGTTTTCTGGTGGACTGGTAACTATTTCAGTGAAATCAGGAACGTCAAAATAAAAATTATTGTGAAAATGTCCTTTAAATCTGCATTGAAATGACGGCTTCCTTGTTCGCTTGTTTTGTTCTATAGCTTGCTTGTTTGTTTTTTTGAAGTCGCTCTTGTTAATTGTCCTTCAGCCATGGTATGTACCAGATAGCCAAGAAAGCTGACATGGTAAAGTTATATACAGCATCCTTGTGACCTTTTTGCAGTGAAGTTACATATCTGTCCAATAAAGCCCAGGCCAAATGACAGTGACAGCTGCCTTGTGGCATTCGGTTTGAATTGAACAGGTTTGCTCACAAGTCAGGAGCAAGTATTTCATTACAGACTGTGCACCAAGACCAACATAAGCCCTCAAAAGTGAAACTTTCCCTCAGCAGCCATGGAAACTGCCCCCGTGGACTGAGGTGCACTTCACAGGCTCCTCCTTGCCTCCTTGCTTTGACCTTCCTGCCTCCTGCAAGCTGTCATCCTCTGTTGGCATTTGCATGTCGGTGTAGCACTTGCAGGAGAAGTCACTTCACCTCTCAGGAGGGATCCAGGGTGTTATGGGAACTGAGCACTCGAAGAGCGAGCAAAGGAGCATGTTTTTTCTGAGGAAAGGTCCAAAGCTGCCTGCATGGGAAGATGCTCTTCTCTCAGGGAAAGAGCCCAAGTCACTGCTGAAACGGGGATTGCGTTATGTCAGCTTGAGCCTCATAATGAAAGGGATGACCAGTGCACCCGACTTCTTGTGGGGACTGCCTGAGGTACAGAAACTGAACCTTTCACGCAACCAGCTGGTGGTGATTCCTCCTTCACTGGGGAAGCTCGACAGGCTAGTAGTGCTCAACTTGGGTGGCAACTGCCTCAAGTGTCTTCCTAAAGAGATTGGGCTGCTGAGGAACCTGAAGGTCTTGTTCGTCAATATGAATCGCCTGACAGAAGTGCCAGCAGAGCTCAGCTTGTGCAGGAAGCTGGAGGTTTTGAGCCTCTCTCACAACTGCATCTCGCAACTGCCTTTGAGCTTCACCGACCTGACAAGTTTGAGGAAACTGAACCTCAGTAACAATCGCTTTATGCAAATTCCCCTCTGCATTTTCGCACTGAGGAGCTTAGACTTCTTGCACCTAGGGTCCAACAGGCTTGAAAACATTGCAGAGAGTGTCCAGTATCTGGTCAATCTGCAAATCTTTATCGTAGAGAATAACAACATACGCACCCTGCCACGGTCTCTCTGCTTCATCACTGCTCTGGAGTTACTAAACGTCGATTACAACGCCATACAGACTCTCCCAGACAACCTCTACCTGCTGCGCCGGCTGCCACGCATCGCGTGGAACCCGATGGACAAAGGCCTCCACATCGCCCACAACCCCTTGTCGCGGCCCCTGCCCGAGGTCCTCGAGGGGGGGCTGGACGTCCTCTTCAACTACCTCAAGGAGAAAAAGGAACACAACTGAGTTTCCGCTGAGCTCGGGATTAAGCCTGTCATCAAGACTCAGTCATACCAGAGCTCTTTCCTGCACAGGCATTTCCATTTCATAATGCTCAGATTTCCAAGACTGTGGATGGCTTTAATAACGGTTGGAGGAAAGCAAGTAAAGTATGATGGTCTTGATTAAGTGTGTGAAGAGTAAACTTTATAAAAATAGCCACCTCTGTAATGTTCAGTGTTGGTGTGCTTGGGGTTTTTTTAGGAAAAAAAACACCAACAAATTTGTGATAAAATTTTTGCTCTTTGTTTGACAGAAACAAATTAAGGCAGACTGCTAGAAGTGCAGAAACGTGTATTTGCCATTGCTTTTAGGTTGGAGGAATATTAATATAAATTGGATTTTCTATATGTGATTGCAGTTGCACTTTAACTCCTGCTCACTTCTTCATACGCAGATAAACCACTACATAAACAAACACTGCTATCTAAGTGAATCTCGAGGAAAATGTTTAATTTACTTTCAGCAGTGAATATAACCTGAGCTATATTAGCTCACAGACAGTATATTACTGGCCAGTTCAATACCGTTTGTTGTTTACCCCACAGCTGTTTGCTGGCCTCTATAAATTACAGGTGAAGATCGACATCAATGAGGTGATTTCCCAATTCTTTGGAAGAAGACCCCAAACTTTCCCAAAGCCCTTAGTTCCCCTCCTGAGACAAGCAGCCTTTCCCGTGGAGCCTCCTAGGATGCTAACAGCGGTGCATCACATCAGCCAGCAGCAGCATCCACACGAAGCAGAGAAACAAATGTGGGTCCTTATTCTCTCAAATGAAGGCTGTCAGATGAAGTTGCTCGTTACTAGATGAACAACTGCACTCCATTCCCTTTCCTGCATCCTTGCAATTGGAGCCGTGGAGTAACTTGACTCAGGAGGCAGTACGTCTCCTAAAGGTGAAATATTTCTTTCAGGAAAAGCAGCATCAAACCAATCATCGGCTTAAGTAAGAGCTTCGAAAACAAATACTTACTTCTGTGATTTTCAGCATCAGCCAGTAGCACGAAAGTCAGGTCTTATGTGGTTTCTCATATTGATCTTCTGTGAATGTCCTTCATCAAAGTTTTATCTGGTAATAAAGAGGCAGTATGAAAGAGCTGTTAACAATTTATGCAACCTGATTTTTTTGTTCTCTCACACCAATGTAAAACAGAAGCAACTCTGTTGAAATCAGTTGAGATAAATGCTTGTAATGGCAGCGTAAAAGAGGAATGAGCCTGTAATTCTCGAGCTAATTAAGAGTATTCAAAGCCACTTTTAAAGTGGTTCCTATCCTATGTCAGATCTCAGGAATCAATGATTACTTTCTCAAACATAATTTGCTCAAAATTATGGAAGGCTGTGGAAGGCTTACTCGCTTCTAGTGAAGTTAATGGACAACCCCTGGCTGAGGGAAAAACTCTTCAGCAAAGTCAGAAGCAGCCTGATAACAGCAGACAATTATGTAATTCATAGGTACATGCAAGCAAACACAGCACCTTTGGCCACGCTAACGTTATCATCACGGTATCGAACGTAGCAATGAAGAATAGGTGCTCACAGAATATTCCACTCTGGGGCTGCCTACCCCAATATTCTATTATGTTGGATTGTTTTGTGTATCGTTTGTTATCTTAATCAAGAATTTCAGTGTTATGCCCAGGAATCACAGCCTCCAAGTAGGCAGTCAAGGGCAAATCCTATGTTTCTAGCAAATGAGAAACCTTTCTGAAGGGCACGTTTGCTCGAGCATTAAGCAAACAAACAAAGCAAGTAAACAAACACCAAAGCACAGTAGTTTTGTGATTTTTTTTTTTACTTAATATGTTTCAAATGCAAAGATAATTTATCAAATCTTTACAAATTTATCAAATCTTTACATGTATTTATTTCACCCGTGCAATGAGATTCATAGCAAAGTTCCAAGTTTTTTAATGAACAATACGCCTAACAAATTAATGTGATTCAATTAGCGACAAGAAATAAAGTTGCAATTATTTATAGAAATACCAACAGATAATTCTTGGAGGAGATTAGGCACAGATAATTAACTTTTCTAAATGTCCATTTCATATCCCTAAGTCTGGCATTCACGTAAACACTGCAGTCCTGTAATAGTGCTTTGCAGGAAAATTAGATGCCTATGGCATTAATCACCTGAAAAGATTTTCCACATATCAGTATCCAGGATTATATGACAGCAGATAGCCTCCAATGTGATCTGATTAGAAGAGGTATGCACAGTAATTTACATGGGAGATGTGAGACTGGACTGTGTGTGTTCATTAGGATACCACTACAGAGGGTGAGAAACAGTGCAGAATTCAAGAAAATGGTCTCCAGACAGGAGATTAAAAGGCAAATTTGACATAATCAAATGCATCTGGAAAAGCAGTTATAATATGAAGTGCAATACCAATAATTTAAAATTCAATTATTCAACTGAATAATAATAACCTTTTACTCAAGCTAATAAACCTTTGTAAGCATAGGAAACACATAAAAGTCTCTGCCTTTTTAAACAGAATAATAAAATTCATTGAATAAATGGTACTTTAATGTATAATTCAGATTTTACCATTAAAAAGATAATTTCTACTGAACTGCTTTAGTCTTTCTTTCATTCCTCAATCAAGACCCTTATAAATAGCTTTCTCAGAGATATAGAAAATGATCTTACATGACTAAAGGTAGTGCTCTGAATTCTTCCTGTAAAAAGAAAACACTGTATATCACTGTTAATGTATAGAAATATGCATGAGAGGCAAATAAAGATATATGTATTTGCTTCTGAGAGGGAGCAAGATAGAGAAAGCAAGCAGGAGGTGCAGGAGGGAGATAGAAAGCATGATGTCACAGGCTGGCCCTAGTTCTGAGCAGGGCATTAGCAAAGAATTGCTGGATCTCAGCATTGTCATCTGATATTAGCTGTACAGATGACAGGGAAAAAAGGCGCTGAAACTCTGCAGGGACTGTAGTCATATCTCATAATATATGACGACAGTACCACTTCTATGTGTATATTAAGTGACACAATTTTGACTTATGATCTTTCAGAGAACTATATGCGGAATGTTGCACTTGTTTCTAGTACTCACTGAAGTTTTCTCATCCTAAGTCTCACAGCAGCATAACTTTTGATGCATCTATTATTTTTTTGTTATTGGTGGTGGTGGTGTTCAAAGGAACGGAAAAAGTGGGATCGACTCATGGAAAAGGATACACTCTTGGCAGGGTGACTTTTCTATGGCTACTTCTCGGAGAAGCTCTCAAAGAGCTTAGAGAAATTCTTGATGTGGACAAAACAAAGGGCAAAGCACAAGAACAAAGTAGAAGGAACATAGTCAGGGGTCAAATGGTTGGGATAAATGTAAGATACAACAGGGCTATACAATTTGTTCCCCAGCTATCATCAAATACACCGGTGGTAGATTTGGTGATGTGAACAGATTTATCTATTTTTATTTTAAATCAAAAAGAAAGCTGCAGTCTGTGAAAAGTTTAAAGTCTAGTAAACAAGCAAAGCCTTTGAAAACTGGAAGGTTTCAGGCTCTTGGCCTAACCAAAGTTAGTGACTTCAACCTTTGACTGAAGGGAAAACATTTTAATCTGAAGTGTTGCTGCAACATCTCACTGGAAGTTAAAGCTGAAATATGTTGTACCTACTGCTCCGGGGATACTGGCCAAACCTGCCACATGGGCAAACTTCCTCACGCTGCTTGTGACTGGTGACTTCCTAAAATCCATTGCAATGTCCCAGCAGCCCCGTGGGGCACCCATGGGCATGTAAGCTGCCCAGGAACACCAGCCTGTTACGTGAGCAAAGCAACAAGAACCTACAAAGGCCAATTTCCAAGATGCACTGCAGTGGCATTTCAAAACAGAATTTTTCAGATTCCAGCTGAAAACTCTTGAAATTCAGATTAAAGATTTTATGATTATTGTTTTGTTGAAAAACGTCAACATTTTTTTTCCAACTTGCCAATACTTTTTCCATACTTTTCTTCATTTTAATCAAAATTCCTCTTTTTTTGTCAAACTCAAGAACATTTTCTAGGCATTTTTACTATAAGAATATGCATTCTGCAGTTTAAGCTTTTTAGGATATAAATTAATTCATTTCCTATTACTACGCTGTAGCTTCAGGAAACCATATCTTTCAGTTAATATTTTTAAGAACTTTACAGTCATCCTTTAAGTGAAGGAGGATGCATCTAAAAGTATTGCATTGATCCTGGAGAGATTTGAACACATGCCTTACTTTGCTAGACCAGCACATTACTTGAAAAACATATCACAGCATGTAATTTCCACAAGTAGAAAGATCATTGATACTTCAGCTTATTTCCTTAACCAAAATAAAAAGGCACCTCAAAGGTCTTCACCACATGAGAGAGAAATAATGGTAGAGAGATAAAGGAAGAAAGCAAAGAAAATTAACTAATCATCTAGTCAGTATGGTTTCACCAAATCCAAGGATAAATTTGCTGCACAACCTTCAGATGGCAGTTCTTAAGTGATTCAAGGAGTGTTTCCACACTGCCTTACACAGTTCTGTTAAGTATAATTAATATGTAAGAAAAAATTATAAAACAAAAATATATAATATTTTCTAAAATATTATTAAAATATTCATATTATTATGTCACATGTGCTTCTGCAGTCCACAAATGTGGGAGCTGAAATCCTGAAACTGTTAGAGCCAAAGGAAAACTTCTGCTGACTGTAGAAGGGCCTGCATTTATATGAGAATATATACATTTACCATTTTATATGTGGCAAAAACAAGATTTAAAAACTCAGTAGATGTTTAAATGTGGATGAGGCTTTAGATATATTCGGACAGAGGTATACTTTAATACTGACATGTGGAGTGAGTCTGAAAATGCTTTTATAAAATTGCACAATCCTTCCTCTGTACAACTTAGAGGCAGAATAATAATTATAAAAGATGAAAAAGAGACACTGAAACAGCTCTCCTTAGAAACATATTAGGTTATCTGAACACCCTGAATATTCCAAGAGGAAATCAGATTCATATAAAGATTTTTTAAAAGTGGGAATTTCATAAGAAATCGTTTTTCTCCCTCCCAGCAATCCAGAGAAAATCAGACTACTGGCATTGTTAGTTTTAAATTCTTTTCATCCCCCACCCCTATTGATTCCATGCATGTATCTGTGGTGCAACAAGGGCCACCCAGCCCTCAAAAACCTTCCCTCAGCACTGTCTTCTGCACCCAGTGGTACCGCCAGCATCCTGCACCGGTATGGCCGCCTACTGCACCGGATTACTTTGCAGAGTTTAGTGTCAAAGCCTGAAATTTATACTCCAATGTATGTGGAGTCACATCATGCATGGCTAAAAAGGTGGTTTCCAGTGAAGCAGGAAGTGTAACAACAGCTTCAGAAAAGGTCACTGCAAATTATGCTGCCTCATAAAGTGAGCTTACCCAGGCAGACTGAAAAGAAGACCAAAGGGCAGAGCTTTATGTTTTCCTAGGGCTCAGAGGAGTTTCAGATACCGTAAATTCATTGATGGATAGCCTGTTTTTAATTTCCACTTCCCAGACATTAAAAAGAAATATTTCGCTTTTCTTTTTTGATACAACTCTTTGAGGGATATATATGTTTCTCCATTTATTTCCTGATCTCCAGCTTTTGTGTCATGGGCATATACACAGAAGCAACAAATTGCTTTTCCCCTCCTGCAAAGCCAGTGTTGCCAGGTGTGGGTGGGCGTGAAAATGTACTGAGGGTCCGATCTCTCACCCACCACGCAAGGAGGGCAGGATGGGGGAGGCTGGCAGGGTCCACAGCCACCAGTCATGGGATGGGTAACCTATCCAAAACAGGTGTCATGCCCACGACACCAACTTTATGCACCTGCCTTAGAGGTTTCAGACATTGGTTAGTCTCCAGGCACTGTTTCCATGGTTAATAGAGAGAGATGGACACATTACTCCCAGGAGGCACCAGGATAGTGTAGCTGAGGTGCCCCATGTTGTCTCAGGGTCTCTCCCTGCTGGCCAGAGAGAGCCCCAGGACATCTGCAGCCTAATTTAGACAAGATCAATGAAGCTGTAGGGTACAGATACCTTCCTTCGCCTGGCCTTGTCTCTACAGCATGTGTGCACAGGACAAGACGCACCATCTCTCAGTATGGTATAACAGTCAGACTTGCTAAGAAGGGTTGGAAGATACATCAGAGAAACACCAGCACACCTACAATGCCCTGTGCCAAATGCTTTCAATAGCAGAAAATCCTTTCTCCCTAACTATTAGAATGTTCCACCTCACAGCAAGGGTAAGCAGGACACATTTAAAAGAAGCCATTGTAGTTTTTAGAAAAGGCATTCCAAAATCAACTAAAAGAAATTACCAAGTGAGTAACATCAAACTGTTACAGTAAAAAATCACTTCGATCTAGAAAACAGCTATTTTCATTATACTTTCCTTGCTTGTTCTTTGTCCATTTTGTTTTTAAAAACATAATGGAAGTCCCTGTATGCATATATGGGTTTTTGTATTGGTCCATGCATGTAAGTGTATTTTCCCTGTAGAGGACAATAGAGGCTAATAGTGGTTCCTAAACTGTTTGCCTGTGTAAGCAGACAAGTCTCTCTGGCATAGAGTAATATAATGCCCTGTGAATGGTATTGATGGGAGAGCTGAAGAATCCAGAAGACTAAAACCTTCATTTGGGAAATTCATTCAGTCAAGTGTGACTTGGTGAAGATAATGCCTTTCCATAGCCATTTCTGTGCACAAGGGTGCTGTATATCTTTTCAGCACAGTTACCTCCTCTTTCCAGTTGGAAAATAACACTGTAAAGAATAGATTGTAATGTGGTGTTTGTGTGTTCTGTCCACATACAAATGAAGTTACAAAGATACTAACCTTGAATTCAATTCATTTAAAAAAATCCCTCTGAGCATGTGTGTGTGTGTGCGTTTGTGTGTGCATACGTTTGGAGGTATTTGGGAGCTTTTTACAATGCTTTACAATGTAGTATCTGAGGAATACATGTGAGCTGACTGAAAAGTAGCATATTCCACTGCAAATAAAATGCTGGCAATTTAGCATCAAAGCAGGACTTAAAACACACGGTGGTAAATTACATTGCTTTTGAATTTCTTTTACATTAGTTTTTTCTGTGTGTTTTTTAGTGTTAGATATCATAAAGTTCATTGGGAATTTAAAATATGGAAGAATTCAGATTTGGCTGGGTTTTTTATGGATCAATATTCATACAAGCAGATACATTCATTTTCTGTTAGTCACTAAAATTTTAGTAGCTCTTGCAGTGAATTATTTGAAATGCGTTTTTTAGCCCATCAAAGAAGAAAAGAAGTTAAATTCTACACAGCCTGATCTGTCTAAGAAAATGTATAGATCTGACAGCAAACTGAATACTTTTGGAGTTCAATTTGGCCCGGATGTTTGTAGAAGGCTCAAATGGAAAACTTGAGAGATTTTTCACACCCAATTGTCTGGGCTACTCCTAGAGACAGGGGGTGAAACACAGCTGGTTCAAAATTTAGTTTAACTTCAGAAGAACTTTAGTAGTTGGTTGTTTAGCAAAAGCTGATGTGTATGTTTTAAATGTCCCCTTCAATCTCCATATTTTGTTTGGATAAATTAATGTAACAGTCTTTACTATGAGACTTAATACTCTCTTCTTACACTGTGTGGAAACATAAAGCCAGTGCCTCAGAGGCTTCAGGTACTACATTTTCTAGTTCTGCTTGGAGGACCAGAGGTTGCTTTAGTCTAAATGATCCATCAGGGCTTGGAGAAAAGAAAGCAAATGAATGTTCTTAGTTAGACTTGGTAAGTTTTCAGTTTCACAAAGCTCATATCAGTGACAGATTTTATTTATTTCTCATTTGGCTCTAAGTTATGAATTTACAGCAGTTAAGATGTTTCATCTTCCTTGGACTAACATGCAGATATTAGAGTGCACGGGTGAGAAAATTCATCCGGTATGTCCAAATCCTCATAAGGGGTAGCCTTAGGGAAGGATGTGGAAATTCACCAGGGACTCAGAATTCTCTCTGGTGTATCAGGTGTCCATTAGAGAGGCTATTTAATGTTCTTCAGCTAGGCTAATACGTTGCAAAGCAGTGACATTTCAAGACTTATCCGTGAAGATAATAGCTCTTCTCAGTAAGTAATTTTCACATTTACATCAATTTAGCATAGTCTAGATTTGGATAAAGATAAACATCACTTTTCTCTTGCCAGTGTTGCCAGGGTGATGAGTCACCAAACTGGGATTTCTGCAACAGTCCCCCGTCTCTCTTGTACACCCCAACCAGCAGTTGGCTATTCTGAGCAGGACATAGACTCATGCGCATATTCAACAACAAATACATAGCAGAAATACCTCATTATTGCCTTGCAGCAGTTCATACTAGCAACAGCATATTTTAAAATATTAGATAAATAACAGATATAAGGTTGGCAAGGGGGAAAGAATTGCCACTTTAGAGGCTCCTGCTAGACACCCAGTCACTTTAGTAAGAAGCCAGGATAGCTGATGTACAGTTGTTTCTTCCATACTAGCTATCTGCATTTTCCCATTAATTCTGTTGCCTTTTTCTTTTCATTTGTCCTTCCTCATTGTTTTATTATGTTGTCTCTTTTATATTGCTACCCACTCTCCTTCCTCTTTTTGTTTTGCCTCTTTGTCTCTTATTAACAAGTTTTGACATTTTTAATTAAAGTTGACTGCTTGACTGATGCCAGTTCAACCCTCCTTTTCTGAATTTGCCCTCCAAAACAAGTTAATTATTAGCAGAGGCCTGTCTTCATCAACTACACAGGGGCATAGCAAAAAAAAAGAAAAAAGAAAAACAACAAATAGAACAAGTGAAAAATAGCAAATAAGCCTCAGGAAGCAGTAACTAGCCTGAAGAGCAGAATATACTTTGCACTTATTGGTGTTTTTCTGTGCCCCTGTAGCTCATAAATCCTCAGTCTCCAATACAATTCTAGATGGAAATTTATGTTAACCAGCTACTGAATAGCTATTGCAAATGTTAAAGACAAGAAAGAGTCTATGCACAACTGTGAACAGACAAGAAGTCTTGTCCTCGTGTGACCTCCTGTCCAGAGGTCCCCTCCTCTTCCCAGTGAAGCTCTACATAAATTCACTGCCTCTGTTAACTGTATTTTGGAAGTGAGGAATTTTGGTCTCCCTGGTTGTTATATTGCTACAGAATGATTTAGAAACATATAAAAGTAGGAATAGATTCTCTTGTCTAACCCCACATTTTGTCATGTGCTGTAGATGGTGAGATTTACATCCTGCTCTCCATTTCTGCTGTAAAAATATACCCACCTCACTCCCTTTCCCTGCGTGTAATACACTCCTACTCTTTGGTGTCAGTCCTTTAAAAGGGAAGCTGTAGTCTGAGGCTGGAGCAACGATGTGTAGCCACAGCTACAGAGAGCAGTTACAATTATGCTGTTCACAGAGGGGTACTCACTTTAACTTCAGGACAGGAGGAAAAAAAGTAGGATAAAGAAAGGGAAGGCAACAGGATCCAGTAAAGAAGCACACATTTGCTTGCCTGGTTTGGGCTGACCTAGCTGATGTGCATCTGTGGTGTGAAGCTCAGCACTGCCCTTCTATGACTGTCAGGTGATTTTTTTTGTGGGGGCTCTTCTTGCCTGGGGTACTCACCCCAGCAAAGCAGGACCAGGGAACTGCTCCTACAAGCCTCACGTCCCACTGAGTACAGTAGGAACTGTAGCCATGCAGAAGTGAAGAGGGCTGGACATGGTGTACACAGGGCGTTATACTATAAGATATCATAACAGCATAATAGTATAATTTATCCACTAGTTTTGGAAGGAATTAATCAGGGCTGAAAATAATGTTGTCACCCACTGCTGGGTGCCTGAAGGTGCATCCAGCTCCATGGAAGGTGGTGTTGCACCAGTTTTGCATTTAAAAGAAGGATACAAAAACT